>LOEQ01003076.1:315173-329432 GCA_001685075.1 Bramus lutescens | reverse complement strand
GAAGACTTGTATGACAAGAACTTTAAATCTTTGAAGAAAGAAATTGAAGAAGACACCAGAAAAATGAAGGATCTCACATGCTCTTGGGTAGGGAGAATTAACATAGTAAAAATGTCAATCTTACCAAAAGCAATCTAGCCTACAGCATGGGAAAAGATCTTCACCAGCTCCATCAGTCCAGAACCTTCCCTGAACCTCTCCTCTCTCACATGCTTTTAACCTTTTCTGTCTCTCTGAGTTTGATGTTTTCACACTGTCCCTCCCTTCTGCTGGGTCTCATCCATGTTTCTTTCTTCTGAAACTCAAGCCTTTATAGTCTGCATCCAAGTTCACGGCCAGTTGTGGGCTCTGTCATTTGTGTTTCTGGCTGCTGCTTCTTAGGTATTATTATCAAGTATTGTCCTATTTTCTAACTAGAAAGACAAACTGTCCATGTGTTTCTCATGTCTTGGGTTAAGAGTGAATTTAGGGGACTAAGAAATGGCTCACAGGGTAAAACACTTTCTATGCAAGCCTGGTGACCTCATTTCAATGAGATCTGATGATCTCATTTCAATGCCTGGAACATAAGTAAAGAGTTGGGACCATGTACAAAGCCAGATGCGGTATTGTGCTTCTGCAGCCCCAGCACTTCTACAGAGAGATGGAAGTGGAGATGAAAGAAAAAGCTCAAAGCCCGTGGGGCAGCTAGCCGGGAGTATTCAGTATTACAGCAGATTCAAGAAGGAAGACCCTTTCTCAATAAGATGAAAGCTGGTAACCAACTCCTGACCTAGTCTTCTGACCTACACACACTTGCACACACTCACATACAGACTCCCACACATACTCACATACATACACATATACACAGGTAGGCAAAACATATTCATCATTCAAATACAGTCACATGCACACTCACTCATGCTTACACATGCACACAGTCACTCACACACACACACACATACACACAGCATAAGCAGGCACACATACACATATTTACACAAAATAACAAAGTTATTTTGACATTATACATATATAAAAATGGTTGTCCTACTAGTGGGTTATTATTAGGGAGTTACCAAAGAAGACAATAAACCAAAGATAAGCAAAATTCTTAAAAATAATCTATCTGAAGAAGGCAAAGAATAAGATTATTTTGCTACAATCTTCATATTTCTTCAATTCTAGTCAGGCATATAAAACTCCTTTCTTCTTGTAAATAGCACTATATTGTATAGTCTAATACATTCCACTGTGTGAGTGAGTTTGTGTGTGTATGTGTGTGTGTATGAGTGAGTGTGTGTATATGAGTTTATGCAACTTTCTATGTGTGTGCACCTGAGTGTGTGCATGTGTGTTTGTGTGTGTGTGTGTGTGTGTGCATGCACACATAAGTGCAGTGCCCTCTGAGTCTGAAAGAAAAGGTTGATCCTCAGGAGCTGGAGTTGCAGGGTTGTGAGCCCCTGGAGGCGGGGCAGGAAACTCAGCTCAGGACCTCTACAGGAACAACAAACATTCTTAACTGCTTGGACATTTCTTCAATCTAGTATTTACTTTTATATATACAAAATATTAAAGAATATAACACAAAGGTGGAATTTATTCTCGGGAAGATTCGCAGTGTTTTAGGAAATACGTGAGGAGGGTGAATCTAAGTTTTACCATTTACCTGATTACATATATACTTTTTCAAAGATGAAAATTGATTTAGTTGGCTCCTACAGGAAAGGCATTTGTATTCTGAGGAGGGATTGAGAACTCTGCGATGCTCCAGATTGAGCTGTTCTCTTGCTGAGGCCTCCACATTGTAGTATTGATGTTTTTGATGATTCTCTGATATCTAATAACTATACTATACACTGAGTATAATATGGGCCTGGTTTCTAGTGTTCTTCTCATTGCTGGGACCAAATTCCTACAAAGAAGCAGCTTGAGGGGGATGATTCTGTTTGGCTCATGGCTTGAGGGGACAGTCCATTATGATAGAGGAGGCATGGCAGTGGGAGAGAGGTAGGTGATCAGCGTGGCTATCGGCTGTGGTGGCAGGAGATTGCCAATGCCTGGTCACATCTGGTCATACCAGGAAGCAAGGAACAGCCTGGAAGTAGAAATGGACTATTTCCTGAAACCACTACCTGGATTCAGAATCTACCTCTCAAAACACGAACATCAGCTGGAAGAATGAATGTTAACCTCCGTAGGTCTGGCACGGCGAGCAAATTTCATGTTCAAACCACACGAGCAGCGAAAACTGTGAGTGTCAAAGTAGTCTGGACCTGATAGGGCTATTACGTTCATGACCTCACAGCAGCTGTGGGTGCCAGCACAAAATCTGGTGCACAGGATCAAGCCAGTCAGCAATCTAGCATGGACAAGGGGGTGCTAACGAGGCCCCACCCCCAGCTGAGGATTGCTGGAGGAGGGTGTCAGTTTCCTTCAAAGGCATAGTCCCTGGTGAGCTGCCCGTGTACCACTGAATGGCCCTATGTGCAGGCCCATACAAGCAACACTGGTACTTCTCAATATGCTCTAAAAATAAAAACAATGAAGAGTCTGAAGAAGAAGAGATGGGAAGTTGCAAGAGGGTTGGGAACAGTCGGGACATAAGAGCTGAGGGATGGGTGTGATCTCAGACGTAGGACCAATTCATAAAATAATCACACTAGCAGAGTCCCATAACTGCCACGTTAATATTGTGTTGTGAAACTAGAATCGAGACTTTGTTTCGCTTATGTGTTAGACAGTGCCATAGTAAGACTTGCTGTTGGCATATGTGACTCGGAAGTGTCAATTCCGTCTGTCTGAATCCATCCAAGTTGCCAACTGAAATCAGTCAAATGTCAGTTTTACATAAGAGTTGGAAGTTAGTGTCAAAGTCGGGACCCAAAAGGAAAACCTGAATAACTTCATTTTTACCATAGATCAGCTTTGGCAAAATAAAAATGTCCATTCTTCTCTACTCTTGCAGCCGGACTCTACTGGAATTCGCTATTACCGTCACCCATTGGTTTCTCTCTCCTAGCAGCCCACTATGAAATCCCATCACTTTCCTCACATGAGTGGGGTAGATGAGAAATAAGCCTTCCCACATGCCAGAGCACATCTTTCTTGTGCCTCCTCCCCCACACCATGCCACGTAAAGCCTCGCAGGCGATTTTATTAGAGCCAAATGTGTTCTCGTGGGAGGTGAGAAAGGGAATGTCTCCTGTGGCATTCTTTGCCAGCTGGTTTAGGTATACGAAAGCCTATCTTATTTCTCTAAGAAAGAAATGAATGAAAAGGCTATGTTGGTATTCCAGTAAAATTGACCGAGAACTTATTAATCTCAGGCTGTTGTATTACCCTGTGGATCATATTCATGGTTCCAGCTCTAACAATATTGCCTATGGACATGAGACACGAGCTCTTACTGTTTATTTTGGTGTGCAAATAGGATTTTGTATGTTTTCTTTATGGTAAAAACATTCCACCCTGAGGTTATTGATATGTCCGTGTTATTTTTATTGCGAGTGAAATGAGATTTACTGTATTACTGCTGGCTGCGAATTCTCCTGAGGTGGCCTTTCCTTAGGCAAACTGATACCCCATTAGTGACCCCACACCCTCATTTTCCTGTGCTTAGGAAGCATGCTTGCCTTTCCTGCCTTTGAGGCAGAAACCTCAGGAACTCCTTGCATTTCTTAAGAGCTCATATGTAGCAGGGGGTGGGGAGATGATTCAGCGGGCAAAGTGCCTGCAGCACAGGAGTGATGTTCTCAGTTTGGGTCCCCACAACCCACGTTATCCAGATGCTATAGTGTGAGTGTGTAACCTCACACTCCTACAGGAAGATGGGAAGTGGAGACAGGAGAATCCCTGAGGTTCAGGGATGGGCTATCCTGGTGTAGACAGCAGTGAAATGAGAGACCTTGTATCAAAAGCAAAGTGGGAAGTGAGGACCAATGTCTGTGGCTGTTCTCTGACCTCCACTCGTGAGTCAAATACCTGAGTGCACGCCGTACACAAAGATAGACAGACTTTCTATAGGCAGCTTAGAGTGCTGTGTATTAGTTTGCTCTTATCCCATCATCATTTGATGTTCAGTTCCTGTGGAACCTCATCCATATGCCCACCCAGGCAAGGTTCTTAATGTCAGCACTATTAGCATGTCAAGCCACATGAATTGTGAATAGATTTTTCCCCTCTGCATTGCAGAATGATTTGTAAGATCCCAGAACTTTCCGGATGTCAGTAGCATCAGGTTGTTTCCAGACTTTGTCAAAGGAAGAAAGAACTACTTCAAGCTTTGAACTGTCTAGTTAAATATATAAAGAAAGCTTTCATGCAATACAAATCATTTATGTGTGTGTGCACATACATGTATACATGTGTATGTGTGTATATATATACATGCATGTATGCAAGCATGTATGTATGGCTCTGGAGTGAGGATGGCTCAGTGGCTGCCCTATATGCTCTTCTAGAGGACCTGAGTTCAGGTCCCCAGCACCCACATGACTACTCAAAACCATCTGAAACTCCAGTTACAAGGGATCTGATGCCCTCTTCTGGCTTCTCAGTCACTGCACACTTATGATGCACACACGTTGAAGTCGGTAGACAAACATGCACATTAAATAAACAATAAATCTGAAAATCACTAAATATTAGAAGAACCATCTCTTAAGAAAGTAAACTATTTTTGGTTGGACTGTTCGCCTGGTCATGGATTCTCATAGTCTTGTGACATCACTCACCAATCGTGACACATGCATTATCAGATAAAAACTACTAAGGCACATGCCTGGAGCGCCTCTTACTTTGTTACGATGGCTACAAGTTAGGTTGATTTTCTATTAGCTGCTCCCCATTATATAGCACCTCCACTTGAAGCATTTATTTGGATTTGGTTAAATACATGCCTATGTAAAAGGTCAGGACTTTGTTTCTGTCTTTTGTACATACATGTGTGTGCAGGTGCAAGTGTGTTTGGAATTGCATATACATGTGTGCTTGTACTCACATGCATGCATGTGTGAGTGTATGTGTATGATATGTCTCTATGCGGTATGATGTATGTGTGTGCATATGTGTATATGATGTATGTATGTGCTTTTACTCACATGCATGCATGTGTGATTATATGTATAGGATATGTTTCTATGTGGTATGGTATATGCATGTGCAAATGTATGTGTATATGTAATGTGTGTGTGCGTGTACATTCTTGTTTAGGCCAGGATTTAACCTGAGATGTCAATCCCCAGGAGACACTTAGCATAACTTTTGAGACAGGGTTTCTCACTTGCCAGAATCTCACCAAAAGTAGACTAGATTGGCTGTTGAGTGAGCCTTAGCCACCCTCTTCTTCTCTCTGCCTCCCCAGTGCTGGCATTACAAGGGCATGCTACCACACCTGGCTTTCCTTCTGTGCATTCCTGGCAATAGACCCAAGTCTCCTGTTTACCCTTCACTGAGCTGTCTCCTCAGGCAGACAGTGTTTGTAAAGCAGGGTCTCAAACACATTGCCGTCCTTCATTTAGAGTCAGTGTTTCTCCCTTGGGTGCAGCCCTCCTAAGCCCCAGCTACCACAATAGCTTCTCCTGGAATGCCCTAACCTGGGGGTTTCAGTAGATTCATCTGGCTCCTCATTGGATTTGAAAAAAAGAGCAGAAACATCAGGATCACAGATTTAGGAGATACGGTGCCCTGTCCACCCTTCCCAGCGTGCTGTTGGTTCTGAGTGACTCCGACTTGAATGGCAGTGTCAGAACACGCTGCGCAGTGTGAAATGTCGCTCTTATTTGATGGATGGGATTAGAGAAGATAGAAAGAAAACACACAAAAATTGCCCCCACGGGTTCCTCTTGTGAGTGTCCATTTACCTGGTTAGTTTCTTCGTATTTCTGTTTCTGTGTTCCCCACAGGATTTCTTTGCAAACACTGTCAATCCAATTTTTATTGCTTTCATTTTTAATATGCCAACTGGAACATTTTAGAAAATAGACAGTTCTTACTAAAATACATCACATTTTATCTGTCAGTTTAGGAGCCTGTGCCATAGGTTACATCACTGTATGGGGCATGGGACAGATACTTTGTTGAGTGGCCCTGGGTACTTGGCTTGTCCTTAGCAGCTTAGGCAAAGTCTCTCTGCCCACTGCCTCAAAAACAAAATTTATCAGAGACCTAAAAGGGATTATTAAATGCTAGCTGCATTTTTCACAGAAAGGGGTTGCTATATCTAGTTATGAATGCCCTTCATTCTTCAAAAGCAGACAGTATTTAATTTCCCTTGATCATTTACCAAGATGTGGTATGGGGTTTGTCCTCTCTGGCCTCTTGTTTCTGGCTTTTTGTCTACTTCACGGACCCATCTTCCGTGGTCTGAATTCTAGCATTGACTTTCGTTCATTCATTCAGTCAATAAACAGTTACTACGATACTATAGTTCCTCAGACTCCCTCCTAGGCAGCAAGGCCATGCTTACCTGAATCCACATTGAGCTAACATTTTAAGGAGAGATATAACCATCTTTGTAGATAAATTTCACACTATACTGCTCAGTGGGATTGGGAACAGCAGGATCATGGGGAGGAGAAAGTTCCAGAATCTCAGAAAATTAAGAAATATGCTGTATTTTCCAACTGGGGCTTCCATAGGGAAGTCATTGTCTTAACTGCAATTGATCTCCTCACAAATGCCAAAGACTTGAAGTTCAAAATCAAGGACATAATTTGCTTTCTGTGAAGGTGCCCCCTTCCTGGCTTTCTGGGTGCTACCATCCTATCTGCTAGGTGATTCTTCCTCCTGTGTGGGGGTGGGGTGGAAGAATGGGCCCTTAGGTATCTGTTTTTAGTTAAAATTGCAAATTCTATCTAACCAAGGACGCAGAGGTGGGAGACACATTCAATCCATAGCAGAGATATTTTTTGAGAAACTTCTCACTGCTTCAGTTATAGAGCAAAGAAAAGCAATAGAGAGAAGGGATTTAAAAAAAAATGGGGCCAGAGATGGCGGTTGCTTCATTAGCAATGAGTGCTTAAAGCCATGACAGTTGAGAGAGCAAAAGGGTGAAGCTCCAGAAGCTGGGAAGCCATCTGTGGAGATAGATTTCACATTGTACTGCTCAGGGGATTGGGAAGAATAGGATCACGGGGAGGAGAAAGTTCCAGAATCTCTGGTATGGGAGCAGAGAGGTTGGCAGTAGCCTGATTGTCAAGCCAGTGACTGAATTCTGCTCCCTCGAAGGCTGGTGGGTGGATGAGCACAAAGGTGAGGCACACTGTGAGGGATGAAGTAAAGGTGTATTTAATTTATCGTGTGATGTTCTGGAGTCCCGTCTGTCATGGGTACACACAGTAAAGGCTCAAGAAACATGTTAAAGAGGAAAATAGAGGGCCTGAGAGATGGCACTGTGGCTAAGAACACAAACTGCTCTTTCACAGGGCCCAGGTTTGGGTCCTAGCACCTAGGTCACATGGCTGAAAACCACATGTAACCCCAGCAGCAGAGCTTCCTATGGCCTCTTCTGGCCTCTGTGGACACCTGCACTTGGACAGTGCACAGACAGACAAGTAGACAAACACACATACACAGAAATCAAAATAAAAATGACAAAGGCGATTGTCTTATATGTAGCAATAATCTTCATAAAAGAGTTTAGAAGCTGGGCAGAGGAAGGCCAATCTCTGTGACTTCAAGGCCAATCTGTTCTTCATCGTGAGATGCTGTCTCAAAAACAGTGTTTCCTGCATGGCATGATGGTATATACCTGTAACCCCAATACTCTGTCAGCTGAGGCCAGAGGATCAGGAGTTGAAGACCAGCTTCAGTTGCTTAAAGAGTTAATGGCCAGCTTTAGGTGACATGAAACCTCTTTCCATAAGCAATCCTCCAAAGCAAGGACAATTTGGTAGAATTTCGAATGTGTGTGTGTGTGTGTGTGTGTGTGTGTGTGTGTGATCTAGTGGTCTAGTAAAATAGCGTATTTGCTCATTGGGGGTATCACTCTATGACTGTGTCAAGCACACACTGTTCTGAACCCACAGGAGCCAGGGTATTGAAGAGCTGCACCTCCTCTTAAATCCTCTCCCTGTCCTCTGGAATCAAACCCTCATGAACAGTTAGGATGATTTTATTTTCTTTATCTTTGCTTAGTAGTGTTCCAGGGTATGGATGCACCCACTGTCTTTGGACGAAATGTAATCATATCCGGTTGTTACCAGTTTGAGGCAAATATGAATGAGCATTCTGTCCACATTTGCAGTAAGGTTTTTGTAAAAACAACTTTTCATTTATCACACTTAGGAAGAGCAGGGTCCTGGGTCATAGGGTGTGTTTCTATTAATGCTTATAAGGAACTGCCAAGCCTTTTCCCTGAACAGTTGTATCCTTTTGTATTGCCTCCAGGAGGAGAGTGTCACTGTCTCTGTATTCCTGTCAGAGCATACCTGGCATTTTCTGTTCTGTGCTCTAGCAGGTGTTTGTCTGGCATCCTTTCAAAGCATTTCTATTAATTAGAAGAGCCAGTGAGCACATGGAAGAAGACTACAGTGGAGCCTGGATTCATTGTTTGTTTCTTTTTCCGTATGCACATTTCTTTTGATCCAAAGTATATGGCCTTAAAATTATCCTAGGGATTAGAAAGATGGCTCATCAGTGATGAAAGCTTGCTGCCTTTACAGAGGTCCTGAGTTTTGTTCCCAGCACCCATGATGGAAGAACTATCTGTAACTCCAACTCCAGGAGCTCCAGCGCCCTCTTCTGGCTTCCAGTGGCACCAGCACTCACAAGGCACATACTCACACCCATGTGTACACATAACAAAATGTAAAAAAAAAATAAGTTATTTTAAAATCATTGGTAAAACCTAAATAAATAAGTTTAATTTAAATAAATTTAAATTTAAAAATGTAAGTCACTAGTCCTTGCTTTG
Source organism: Bramus lutescens (assembly GCA_001685075.1). Classification (NCBI taxonomy): domain Eukaryota; kingdom Metazoa; phylum Chordata; class Mammalia; order Rodentia; family Cricetidae; genus Bramus; species Bramus lutescens. Next base: position 320,533 of record LOEQ01003076.1, on the reverse strand, counting down.
AATCATTCATTGCTTGGGTTCTGGCAAAGGTAAATGTTGGTTTTTCTGTATTCTGCATGTATATCAGGAAATCCTTCCTTTTAGGGAAACTCGTTTGACTCTGTCTTCAAAGTGTCAGAGAACCTAAAGGGTTAATCAAGGCTTTGTCCTGCTAACTGGAGAATGAACATCGTGATTAACTTTTGTTATGCATTTAGCAAAGGAAACAGTCACTGCTTTATCCCTGATTTTTCCCAATCAATAGGAACAGGAGTGCAATCATGTGAACTCGGTGACCTAGCCCTGTTTGTTCTGTGGGTGGTGGCTTTGACCTTTCATTTACATGGAGCTATGTGGGAGGAAATAGGGTTTGAAATCCTACTGAAGAATTAGACACCTGGTAGACGTAGATGCTAAGACCTATCCCGCTGGTTGATGGGTATCCCAGTGGTTTCTGTGTCTAGGAATTTCTCTGATTTCTCTGTAGTCACTCTCTAGCAAGTTCTTCCTCGGATTCATTAGTTCCTATTCTCACCCATTATCATCTCAAAATTGTTTAGAGAAGCTTCCAGAAGGTCAAGAAAATTAATTGTTCATCATACTTTCCTAGAGCATGTCCCATGATCCTGTTATCTATACTACTTTCTTGATGGAGTCCAGAAAGTTCTTCCTTAAACCCAGAAGCAAATCATCCTCTTTCTTCTTTTTCCACAGAGAAAATATTCTCTGCAGGAAATATGGACGCTAGCACAACCTATCTAGAACCTTCTAGGAGTGAAATCTTATTTCCTGAACAGATGCAATTGTTGTGGTCAGTCACCAGCCACTCTTTCAAAGCCTGGCACCTTTTCTATCCACTATTCTTTCAGAGGACTCTTGGACGCCACCACCTTGCATTAGGCTTGATGCTTCTCTCTGCCTGTCAGTTATCAAGACAGCTGTGCGTTGCAGTTGATTTTATTGGATGATTGAAATCGTCCCTGTGTTTAGCTGATTTGTCCTTCCTAGATGAATCAGATATTGTAAACCTTCCGGAAGGTAGGAAAGCAAGAGTGGAGGCTCTCCTTCCCTGACGTACTCTGTAGAGTTGGATTATAGGCCAGACATGCAGCAGCTTCCTTCATGAATTCTTTTTTGTTGTTTTCTGTTCGCAGATTTTATTCTTCACCGTACAGTCTCGCAACCAACCGCATGATCCCACAGACATCCATCACGCCATTCATTGCTGCCTCCCCCGTCTCCACATACCAGGTACGTCTGTTCACCTGCACCTCATGTGAGATGTTCCTATGCAGTAATGTGTTCCCGAGAGCCCAAAAGTGCATGGTAGAATTCAAAGAAAAATGTGGGGGCCACGTAGCAGTCATCCCTTAATATGATAATGTTCATGTGATTAGTGTAGGCTTCCTGGCTTCCCGGGGTTAATTTGCATCTGTTCACTGAATAATCAGATCTCACATGCATCGTGTTCTTCCTGCCTATGTCAGCGCAGCTCCTTCCATGGTGGGAAATGATGCTGCCTGTCGTCTGCTGTTTTCATTGCTCACATTCCTCACTGGGTCTTCTTTAACAGCACCTTTGTAGGGGTCCCTGCTCCAGGGTGGCGTGCCATTGCCATCTCATTTATTTTTTATTTTTTTTATTTTTATTGTCATAGTTGTCCTGTTAGATGTTAGATGGGACGTCCCAATAGGGAAGATCATCCAAGTTGTAAAACATGTTTCTTCTTCCTGCTCTTTACCTCATTTCTTATTCCTAGAAAGATGAGACTTCGGGGGTCCCATGTGTGGAAATTTGGGGCACCTGAGATTTATTGTGTGTCCTAGCCACTAGTTCCAAGTCCAGAGGTGAATTGCCAGAGTCACAGGCCTACCGCAGAACCCACTTCTTACCTTGTCCTGGGGAACTAGCTGCTAGCTGTACCAGTCACTCTACTCCGTGCCTGCTGTTGCTCATCCCTCCTCTTCCAGTTCTCATGAGAACATGCCTGTACATAGGACAGATGGGAATGGGGCAGGACTGAGAACACTCAAGTGTGCGGACCTGTGATTTCTTTGTAGCACGCAGAACGAGTGTGGGTGGGAGTTTCAGAGTGAGCAGGAGGCTAATGTTGCCTATTGTTACTAATCCCGTGGCCTTTTCCTGGCTCTGTCACCCCATACATTTTCCAGGATGTCCTAACTGTCAGAGCATCAGCTCAAAGTTTATATGCTCTTTCCCTTAACCACGGGGTGCCCTAGAAGCACACCTTTCCTTTTCTACACGCAGACTCTTGAAACGAGATCCCCGCACCAACGGGGTAGAGCTTGTTTAAATTGGATGAGGTATTTCCAGAGTAGCTGACCTCGTAATTGCTGTCTCTTGGGACTCGTGAGGTTGTGTGCAGGTGTGTTTTTTCAGTTTTGTTCTTCCTTTAGATGTGTTTGCGTGTGTGTGTGCATGTGTGTGTGTGTGTGTCTGGACGCACACATGTGCATGGGTGTGTGTTGTCTTTTTTCTGATCTTGGCCTCTGCTGGAGCCAAGACCACCCACTGAGCCACAGCATGGAATACTTAGGTAACATGAATAAAATAGCCACAGAAAAGTGATTCCATTCTCCCAAATGGGAGATTACGGCTTTTTTCCACATTGTTAATTCTTACTTTGTGCCACTTTAAAAAAAAGAATTCTCATTCAGGTGACACACATGACACCTTTTTGAAGAGCTGGTGCCTGGCATACACATTTTTCTCCACAGTACCAATTATCATGAGAGAATAGTATCACATGTGTGTTTAAGTTGACTCAACCTCAAACATCCCTCTGCACCTTCTGTTTCGTTTCTTTCTGCCACTCCCTTTGCTACTTGGCTCGCTCTAAGATGGGGTCACCTGAGTGTGTGGAGCTGCGGTTGTAAGGCAAGGAGTAGAGGTCATAGGAGTCAACCTCTGATTCTCACTGTCTCCCTGGATGTCCCTGGGACCTGACCTACACATAGTCTCTGGGGCTTTTTATGACTTTAGCCTTCAACAAAATAAGGTTTCAGGGTTCAACTATGAGGGCTGGGGAAGTGGCTCAGTCAGCAAAATGCTTACAATCCCCAAAACCCACAGAAAAAGAAGGTATAGTGGTACAAACTTGTAATCTCAACTAAGGAGGCAGAGAAGCAAATTTGGGGGCTTACTGGAAAGTCAGCCTACTTGACAAAAGTTCCAAGCTAGTGAGAGAACCCTGCTCAAAAAGACAAGGTAAATTTTACCTTATGAATGACACATGAGGTTGTCCTTAGGCTCTATACAAATGTATGCACACACGCACGCGCGTGTGTGTGCATGTGCACATGTGCGCGTGCGCATGTGCGCGCGCATACACACACATATACACACACACAGAGCATGGCCTGTGTGGGCATTGCATCCAGCCACCTAGGTGGGGAATTGCTAAATTAATCAGGGCCGAGAATTCCTGTCTCCACTCCCTATGACATAGTGCAGTGCCACCAAACGCAAGAACGAGGTTTCCTCTGTGATTGCCTTGTCCTAATGAATGCTGTTTGATGCATAGGTCCAGAGCACTTCATGGACGCCTCATCTGCCATACATTATGCAACCAACAGTAAGTGTTCTCAGTTACCTGAGGCTCAATATTTCTATTATCCAAGTGCAAGCTTTTGTGATGCATAGTGGCTTTGGGGTGGAGCTTTGGTCATATACTAGAACTCTTTCAGACAGCCACTTTCCAGAAGCAGAGCTGTCCCCAGAGAAGGCACAGAAGCACATGCCACAGGCAGCTAGAGATAGGGGTGGAGACAGAGGCAGAAACAGAAATTTGTATGAAAGACGACATCTGCTTCAGAGAGAAACTTAGAACCCTTGCCAATTAAGCCTGAAATATGAAGACTAGCTTTATGGGTCCCCATCATTTTTGTTATGTTCCCCTTCATCTCAGTGTACTGTGATAGACTCTGGAGACATTTTGGACCATCATGGCCAAGTACAGACTCAATGAAATGCATTTGTAATTCCTACTAAGAAAAGATAATACATGGACAGCAAAGGGGGTATATTTTTAATGTTAATATCTATTTGCCATTCTATTCTTTCCTGGGGAAGAAAACATCTTTCAGAACATTCCAAGTACTTTCTATTTGCTGGATTAGTGGTTCCCGTCCTCAGTCCCCAGTGAGAAGTATTACAGGAGAGCCTGGAAAGCAGCAAAAGAGCCCTCTGATCTTGGTTTGGTTTCACAGTTTTTATAGCTCTATAGGAAAAGAAGGAAAAAGGAAGACAGATGTATAGAATGTAAGAGAGAGAGAATTTCAATAGCATCACATTCATTCAAGTATGAGAGAGCCCTAGGCATGGAGTTGTGTTGCCTGGGTTTCTTTTTTCTATCACTTAACAGTGTTTAGGCGGAGGGTGGGGTGCAGAAACCATAAATGACAGAATATAAAATCTGACTACCATAAACATTATTCTCATTATAGAACTTTAACCTTTTAGATACCTCATTTGTATAAAGCCACCATAGCAAAGACCAGGGGATTAAAAGTACACACACACACACACACACACACACACACACATACACAGAGACATGTGCAAATTTACTGGACTCAGAGGTCAGAGACTATGTTTTACAAATTTGCAAGTTGTCAATTCATTTTTTTAAAAAGTGATTTTTCATATTGCCTCTAGCATTTCAATAGCTGTCTTTTATTTACATACTTCAATGTGTATATATANTCTTACCACCACAGAAGTGGAGGCTGTATTTTGCAAATCCCTCTATTTTATTTATACATTTTGGGGGCTTCCTGAGTTCATCTTGCCTGTGTTGTATAAATTATAACAATATGTCCAATACAGAGCAAAAATCCAGGCTCTCTCTCCAAGCCATGAGGTAAAATTCAGCATGTTCTGCCAAAGCAACATATAGCCTAGCACAGACCAAGTCATCTGAGGGAGAGCACAGAAGGCCTGGCAAGCTCTGGAAAGGAGACTGTCCAGCAGGAACCAATAACCAAAAAGAAAGAGCAACAGTGTGCTCACCTACAGAGTACTAACGCTCATTGTCTCTCTCTGAGGTAAGCACCGTCGCCTTGTGACCAAAAGGAATGCACATCTGGAAAACGCCAAACATTTTCCCAGATGTCATGGATGAATCCCAATTCTTCTTGAACTCCTTAAACAGGGATATGGAGGGTGGGGAGAGACAGACAGACGGGGGCGGGTGGGAGGTTGTGTAGATCTTTATTTCAGCTGGAACTGGGGACTCTAGCCAAAGCATCCTGATTCCTCTACCTCAAAACATCTTCAGCTCTGGCTGCATGTGTATTTAGAGCCTATCTTTTTCCCTCAAATAGTAGGGGTGTGTGTGTGTGTGTGTGTGTGTGTGTGTG
>LOEQ01003076.1:296147-313626 GCA_001685075.1 Bramus lutescens | reverse complement strand
GCTGTCTCAGTGCGTCTCTGGCGTGGGTCTTCTGTACCGCTGGTGTGCCGCCTTGCTGCTGTGCTATCAGTGACCCTTGGAAGATGCCAGTGACTCTGAGCATGCAGCGGTGCGTTCAATGCAGAAATCCTACATACATGAGGAATTGTTTTGATTGATGCAGGAGGGCCCAGTCCACTATGGGTGATACCATTCCTTGGGTAAAGTTCCTGAGCTGTATATGGAAGCTAGCACACTGTGAGAGAGTGAGAGGGTGAGCCAGAGAGTGAGGCAGGAAGCTGTTCCTCCAGTTTCTGCTCTGACTCCCTTCAAGGGTGGATTGTGACACAGAAGCGCAAGACAAAATAAACCCCTTCCTCCCTAAAACTGCTTTTGGTTACATTTGTCATTATAATGGAAAGGAAGCCAGACCACCAGACGTACCTCTATCACACATTCTGTCCCCATCTGTATGCCATGTTGTGTGTGAGCCTCTTTGTGAGCTCTTCACATTGCTGTGCTTGTGTGCTAATGCCTACGCGGGCACTGGATGCTTCATCCTGACCTGATGTCTTTGAGGTTTGATTTGGAGGATCCCGCTGTGCCCTCTCTTCTGGTGACTCGAGGGGAAGGCTCTCTTCTGGTGACTCGAGGGGAAGGCTCTCTTCTGGTGACTCGAGGGGAAGGCTCTCTTCTGGTGACTCGAGGGGAAGACTCTCTTCTGGTGACTCGAGGGGAAAGGCTCTCTACTGGCATCTCAAGGGGAAGGCTTTCTTTTGGCAACTCAAAAGGGAAGGCTTTCTTCTGGCAACTCAAGGAAAGGCTTTCTTCTGGCAACCTGAGTGGGGAAGGCTTTCTTCTGGGAACTCAAGGAGGGGAATGATTTGGGGTTAGAGAGACACAGTGGATTGGATGGGGAGATCATGGCATTGTGAAAAGTTCTCAGGTGTGGGGTGAACACAGCTTACTCACATGCCATGCAGTCGGAAAGCAGAAGAGTGAAATGTGGGTGCCTACCTGGCTTTCTTCTTTATCCCTTTGCGTTCTCTCTGAGATGCCATGTCAAAGGATGGCACAAGTCATATTTATGGGGGGATATTCCCCCCTCAGTTATTCGTCTCAAGAAATGCCCTCACAAATGCACTCAAAGTGAGCTTCACCAAGTCCTAGGCATTTTTAAAACTAACCAAATTGACAATCCATATTAATAATTCCTATAGCTTTCCAAAGCTTGCTATTCCAGTCTGTTTGTCTTCCATGCCTTCCCTTTCTAAGCAGTGTGCCCTTTTGTTAACTTAGAACAAAAGAGTCTAGGGATGTCAATGAAAGACTCCTCTCCTGGGGGTATAGCCAGTGTTCTGGTGTTTGTACAGGGAACAGTTCACATTTCACTACTGTACCTGGATCCAGAGACCTCATTGGGTCTTCTGGGTTGTTGTCAAATCCCTCTTAGGGAAGATGACCATGTCTGTTTGTCCTGGTTGCTGTAAACTAAGAGAAACCCTAGGGTGAGAGGACTGTGACACATTTGACCGTGAGCAACTTTTCAACAAGCTTGGTTGTCTCTGCTTCTCAGCCCAGGGTTCTCAACTGTTCTTGACTGTTATCTAAGAGCTCAGCATCACAGCATCAGGCTGGTGGACTGCACAGTGCGCCTGCTCTCCAGAGCAGCGCAGGTGATGGGAAGGATACATGATTACACCGTGGACAGCTCTGTATTGCAGTGCACGCATATTTCTTTAACTCCATACTACTGGCTAGGAGCGAAAATAATTGACAATTCCCAAGAAAAAGCAGAGTCCCATCATCCTCAGCAATATTTAGGCTCCTGTGAATCCCGAGCCTCCTATTCTTCATACGATTAGTTAGTGTTATTTCATCTCAAGGAGAAAGGTCACCTTTCATTTGTACTTAATTATAACTGGGTTATCTAATTACAGCTGGATAAGAAATGTGAGGCGCCCTTGTTGCAGCTTCGATAGCTATCACCATGCTGGCTGAGTGGTGATTTTTATGAGGAGCAGACCCTGTGACTAGAGCTAAAGAGCGAGCAACAGCTTCCCTTTGACAGATAGCAGGGCTGTTTCAGAAAACCAGAGTACTGAATTTGAGCTGTCTTTGCCTAAATAGAGGTAAGAGCTAAGCTCTCCTTCCAGGGCTTGTGAGTTCTCAATTTCTAGGGGTGTTTTCTGACAAGGCATAGCCCCAGATTTGAAAAGAACATTGCAAATTTGTCTCAAAAGCACTGTTTTCGGGCACTTTCTCTTTTATACCAAAACCTGAACAGAAGAAAACATCCAAACCTTCATGTTTTTATTACTCAAGTGTCAGAATGAGATGTTTAGAGTATCTGCAGAATAACCTGGCCATAAAACAAGTCACAAGAAATAGCTCCCAACCTATAATAACAACTAACTCCTAAGCTGTGTGTTAGTGCTTCCTGCAGAACAGAAACCTCGGGGATGGGAGCAGCCTAGGGACAGCCATCTTCTCTCTGATACCATTTTGTTTCCTCTTACTATACCTCTGGAGTAAAGTAATCATAACAAAGGCTTTTGCCATGGTAGACCACTTGCCACCTCTACTGGCTTTGTTGCTGTTGGACAGAACTCTGAAATTCTTACTACAGCACATTTTCAAACAGAGACTTGGGTGACATAGGTAAACACCACCATATGAGGTTCACACTTCCTCCTTGTGTAGAATGTGAGAGATTCACAACTAGAATTCCTTCGTGCACAGAGTCTCTGTAGAAGTAACCGTTATGCTTTGAATCTATGGTAACCATATTTTGGGTTATGAATGATTGGGTTTATAAAATTTAGGGCAAGCCAAAGTAAAAAATAAATAGTAAGAGACAGACAGACAGACAGACAGACAGACAGACAGACAAATGGATAGATAGATGAATGGATGCATGGATAGCAAAACATCACTAAATCTAGCGCTCACAACATCTATCTGGGGAAACTGCCTGGGGAAGTCCCTTTAAGGCATACTTCTAGAGTCTAAAGCCAAGCAGAGTGCCTCCCTCTGGTGGACTTCTAAATGAAAGAGCAAACAGCAGCAGACAGAGATGACATTATCAAACTGTGTGCCCACAATATGCAGCAGAAACCAACTGGGGAAGTTGAGTTGTCTTGCTGGTGGTGCATTGGCTCCTCCCTCCCGCTGCAGGTGCTTTTATACCATGGGATAAGCACAGCCACCTCTGCTGAAAATGGGTAAACCTCCCCCTCCGTTGTCCCTGACTGGATGTTTTTTCTCAGTGACTGTTTTGCATTGCTTCCTTCCATGATGCAGAGTTAGGGGACCAACCCCGCTACAGATAAGGGGCCTTGGAGGACACTTGACAGCAATGCACTTGGGTCTGAAATGGCACTGTGCGAAAGCAATGCCCACTTCCAGAGCCAGTGAACTCACAAGAGCTTCTCAGTCAGTGAAGTCAGACAGCACATGATAGTATACCGGTCATTACACCTAAGTCACAATATCATATCACCCAATCTTTAATCATATGGTTATGCATGTGTATGTATCGAATGTGCGTATTTTCAACACATGAACAAGAATGGTCTCTAAGCATGGTTGCAGCTTGTTTTGCTTTTCTCCACTAATAGAACTGGCTTAGTTTTGCATGGTTATAACAAAATACCCAATTCTTGTATGACAAAAGAGAAAGTGATTTGCTTTGGCTCAGTGACTTAGCCACTTTTCTGCTGATATGATGAGACAACATGACCAAGTCAGCTTATGAAAGGGAGTGTTTATCAGGGGTTCATGGTTTCAGAAGATCAGAGTTCAAAGCCATGATGGTGGGGAACATGGCAGCAGGCAAGCACACAGGCACTGTCCCTGTAGCTGAGAGTTTACATCTTAGGACAGCAACTACAAGTTAGAGCAAAATCTAACTTGGAATGGTCTGGGTCTCCAAGTCTACCCCCTGTGACATACCTCCTTGTAATCCTTCCCAAACAGTTCCACCATTGGGGACCAAGCCTATGGGAACCGTTCTCATTCAGATCCCAAACTCATGATTCTCCAGTCTGAAAATCGAAGATAGACAGTGACATCTGTTTAGCCCTCTGTCTCCTCACCCTCAGATGACATCTGAAGGCTACAGGGAGCCCCTCCACCTTGAGTTTAGCCTATGCATTTACCAATCCATTCCCCAGCTTCTTTCGAATGACCTTCTTGTTCATTAGCCTTGTAGGAAAGCTGTTATTAAGTGGTTTTTGTCTTTAATCAACTGTAGATGCTGGATTTAATCCAAAATCTTTTGAGAAATTGCTTTTATTCCTTTCCCTTTTGCCAACTTAATTTTAATTACATATTTTATAATTGTGTAATTTTTAATTTATTTCTTGCCCTGGAAGCTCTGTCATGAACTCCATTTTATCAGAATATAAACTTCTTTAATACATATTTCTAATTCTACCCATTAATACTCTTCATTATTCTGGCATTGATTTTTATTATTGGGATTAATATGTGCTATACTGTTTTAAATGTCCTTTTTAAAATAAAGTTTCAATATCACAGTTGCAAAGCCTTCATTAACATACTTTGAAATAATTATTTGTTCCCTAAATTCTGGAATAAAAATTAAAATTGTCTAGAAATGTCTGTTTTTGAGAGTTTGAAATGAGTCACATGAACACCATCATAGCTTTTGGGAACAAATGTACATCTTCTGTCAAACTCCATTTTAAAAAATAATTGATGACTTCTATCTAATTCACAGAAGACACAAGCACATAGCCCATTTTTTTGGATTGTGAACATACTACATGAATCTTACAAACGGTCAAGATTGTCAAACCATTAACTGTCATGCAGGCAGCCCTAACTGGATGTACTGGACCACAGGATAAAGGGTAGAAGTATAAGGCAGTGGGTACTGAAGAAGGAAAGAGAGGTTAGAGATGATAGTGAGGGGCAGATAATAAAAGTACGTTATACATACATAAGTATATAAAGTTATGAAGCAATTAGAGAGTAACAGAAGAATTGAAATGCTGCATAAACAAAAGTTGTAGATGAATATTGTAAAATTTTTTTAAATCATGAAGTTATTTATCACATCTTCACTGTGATAAAATGTGAGGGGCATTTCCTCAAGGTTTCCTTCCTTCATTCAGTCTTTCTCTTCTTGTGGTCTCAACTGGGATGGCCAATTACTTTCCATGTTTTTTGTGTTAACCAATTCAAGGACTTGGGTTCAATGAAAAAGAGCAATAGTTTAAAATAATGGGGTGCCAGATACATGTGAAATATCCTCCTCATATTAGAAACCAAGGAAAGGAAATTTAAAAAAAAATCATTCAGTCATCTTCTCTCAAGATGCATGGTCACAACACAGAGAAAATTTACATAATTTACATACATTTAAGATGATTTGGTGAAAATCCACAGTTTATGTGAAAACATCTAATGATTAACAGTTATATGGAGAGGAAAAGGGGAGCATCTTTGAGAGCAGAGAAGAAAGACAAATTAATATGTCCCGATGGCGGCAGTATCTATAAGTGTTTAAAAAAATAAGGTGAGCTAAGTGAAAGTAATATACAAAAGTATGTGGAGAAGATTCCAAGGAATTTCATTGATTTTGATTGAGTCAGTTGTTTGCTCTGGAATAAGGGAAGGATTTGATAAGAAACACAAATCCTGGTCAGTGGAAATTAAACTTTCATTTAGGCAATTTTGACAGACTGTAACACTTTTAAAAAAGATGTATCTATTTATAGTTTTTACGTGTATGAGTGTGTTTACCTACACGAGTTTATATGCATTGTGTGCATGCAGTACCCACAGAGGCCAGAAGAGGGTGTAAGATCTGGTGGCACTGCAGTTACAATGATTGTGGGCTGTCCTATGGATGCTGGGAGCTGAACTCCCATTCTTGGCAGAGCAGCCGAAGCTCTTTAACTACTCAGCTATCTCTCCAGCCCCTCTGACCTCATTTTTATTTGTTTGGAAGCACCCGTGCTCTTGCCTAGAATTTAGGTTCATTTCATAAAATAGTGACCTGAATTATAAATCATTTCACAGAACTGTATGAAAACACTATAAATACCAGCTGTGTAATGTGTAAATTAATCACAAGTGGAGAAAAAAGATCATGTTTTGCATCAGGAAAAAGCCATTATTCAAAGCTATAAAATAACTTTATAGCCATAAAGATGCTGTTGTTGGTAACCTCCACCTTCTAAATACCTCCCTTGAAGGCATGTTGGAAAACACGTGTGTCCTGCTAGTTGAGATCCCTTGGCTTCAAAGCACAAGGGCATTGAAAAGTTTTGGTGACTCTAGAGTCTTTTGCAATCTCAACACATGTTTTAGCACTTTTTGATAGAGTTCTCAGACACACGCTGGCATGCTAGTACACACCCTGTCATCTCAGGACTCAGGAACAGAAGCAAGAGGACCAGAAGTTCAAGACCAGCCTGTGCTATAATAGGGAATTCTTGTCTCAAAAATTCCAAGGGCTCTGTTAGTGGCTGGGAGGTAATGCACTTGCCTAGCTCGTGGAAGGCCCTGCGTTTGATCTGAAGCATCTCAGAACAAAAGTTGGATTCTTCCAGATGCTTCAGTCTCTAATTGGTCATAATTATTGAAATATTTGTCTTTGATGCTATGGAAATTGGTCATGATACATGTCTGTCATCCTGTGCATTTCTATATAGTATTTTAATTAAGTGTCCTAAATATGACACATTCTATAGTATTTTATTAGGTGTCTTAACTATGATCCAGCAGTGCAAAGCCCACCCTGTGACTTTTTGATAATGTAGACACATCATTCTGAACATATGAGTGAATGACTGAGACAAAATTCCAAACACTCGTGGCCTCTTGTGGGTCCTTATTACTTCATCATCCACCAACCAGAATGGCACTACCTAGCCTGTTGCTTCCTAAAGGCATCAGCATTGCTTCCTTAATAACTAGTTAACATTCAACATAACTAGATGCGCATGCTAACTGACCTGTGAACACCTCACTTCCTATAGGAGTGATGCAAAAGTATAACTAAAATAATGTCCATGCCAGACTCTCCATGAAACCACAGGTTGCCAGGGCAACACAGTCATGTAGAGGGAGGGACAAATGATTCATTTTACACATGGCACTAGGGCAACCAAAGCTACCAAGGGAGGTACCCAAGGGTGGAGAGTGAGAAGCCAGGAACTCTGAGCATGGTTTTTCATAGCACAATGGGGTGATACATTCTTTCACATCTACGTGCCTGCCTGTCCATTATGTAGACATTGAGCACTCATTAAACAGGTACTCACAATGGGTTCAAATAGTTAGAGAGCCCTAAACCCTAAATTTTAAACGTGTAGACCTCATTTTCTTGTCTCCTAGAGCATCACTGGGATTCTGTTTCTGAGAAGATTGACTGTTGCTCTGTTAACCCTGGGGAGCCTAATGACTTCTGCTTAGGTGCTCAGTCTTGGAGGTCTAGGTCTTCGTTAATGATGTTGACTGAGGGAGGGTTCGGGGATGGGGGTGATAGGTCAGCCAATTAGTATATACCAGGGAAGAGGTGGATACTGATTAGGAAAAGTCCTCAGGTTCATAAAATAATATGCTAATTTCTTTTCAGTTGCATGCCTGTATTCATTGATTTCTGTTTTCTCTCATCTCATCTTTGTCCCATTTACTGAGAATCTGGCAAGTTGGATGATTTGGGGCATTTCATGCCCTTGATGGCCATGTATGAACATCATGAGCAAAGACTATAGAGAGGAAAGATGACACCTCATCTTGTGTCTGCTCTACCATCCCTTTTCCTTCTGGAAGTTAGTAGATCTGATCTCTAGAGGAAGCAGTTATCTTTGTTTCCACAATAAGGCAGGATGCTGCTTAGGTTTAAGAAAAGGACCAAGTTGAAAGAGTTCATGCATGTTGTTTTAAAACATGTTCAGATTTTCTCATTCCTGTGGGACCAAACTTTCTATTGGAAAGCCTCCATTAGTTAATTAACTAAAGAATTTGCACCAAGATGGGTTTGAACAAAAAAAGGGCAGCTCTTTCCTTTTCAGACCAAGGTGAGCAACAAGGGTTTCCCCATCACCTCCCCTCAGGCTATTTACAGCTAGAGATGCATTTCCACAGTTGAACTAGTTGACTGCCCGATGGTGTAAAGCTATAATGCCAGCACACAAGAGTAAATGCCGCAGAACCGTGCATTAGAATCTAACCTGGGCCCCCCCTAGTGAGAACTTGACTCCAAAACAAAGAAGCAGAAACACAGAAATAAATCAGGAATGCAATCGAAATGAAGGAAAAAGAAACAAGCACTCATAATGGAGGAAATCCATGTGTTAACATTTAAAATATGGATTTCTTCAATGTGGGCATTGTAAAATTATGTTTTCAATTTTCTAAATGAAGTAAGAAAGGAGTGGGCAAAGAAATAGGAAAGACAGGAAAGGACGGGAAGGAAGAAGGGGAGGAAGAAAATACTGCTTCATTCTCGGGTGAAAGGAGGCCCATCAAATGGCCAGAGAAGAGATGTTGCTTCTGGTACCCCACTCTAGACTAATAGTGCATGATGGTCTAATCCCATCTCTCAGGGCAGTGCCTTAAACCATAGACACTATGCTGTGTTTCTTTCCATCACCATGGAAACCCACTTACAGGAGGAAAGAAACATTTGTGAAGGCTCAGCTCACAGTTTCAGAGTCTGGGGGCTGAGTGGATGCTGTTTCTGTGCCTGTGTGTGAAGAGGCACACATGGTGGGTACATGGTGGCTACATGGTGGTTACATGGTGGGTACAGGGTGGAGAGAGTGATAGGCCAAGTCAGCTCACCACATGATGGGCAGGAGACAAAAAGAAAAGAGGGAGTGGACAGGGCCACCGATAAAATACTCTTCAAGAGTGTGATGGTTAGCATTGTCATCTTGACCCACTCTAGAGTGACCTGGGAAGAGTCTCAGTGAAGGCTAGACTAAACGGTGTTGGCGTATGAGGATGTCTGTGGGGGATTGTCTCAACTGTGTTCATTACTATGGGAGATACAGACTAAAAGCAAGCGACATTATCCTCTGGGTTTGGGTGCTGGACTGTATGAAAGAGGAGCGAGTGAGCTGAGCTGCGGGCAGACAGGCATTCAATCATCTTTCTCTCCTATAGACGGTGAGCGGGAGGTCCCTCGCTGCTTCTAACTCCCACTGCATTGACGTCCACACATTGATGGGCTGGAACTTTAACAGTGAGATGAAATCAGCCCTTCTTCCTCTACTTGCTTTTGTCAGAGTATTTTATCATGGCAGTAGGAAAGAAAATTGGACATAGAGCATGTTCCCAGTGACCTCCACAAGTGTCCTTATCTCCCGGCATGCCCCCTGCTCAGGCTTAATCATCATCACGTAAGCCTTTGAGCATCACTCTAGATCTAATCACGGCAAGTGTCTGTAATGAGACCTTTTCTTACATGGAAAAGATTTCCTCTTTAAGTCTATCATCTCTCATGATTTACTGTGAGGTGAAAGTGACAGCAAGGGTTGGGGAAATGGCTCAGAGGTTAAGAGTAGTTCTTGCTCTTCCAGGGGTCCTGAGTTCAAGTCCCAGCAACAACATGGTGGCTCACAACCATCTATGATGAGATCTAGTGCCCTCTTCTGGTGTGTGTGTACGTAATAAATAAAGAAATCTTAAAAAGAATGAATGAATGAATGAGTGAGTGAATGAATGACAGCAAATGGCCACTGACTTCATTCATGTTTGCAGTTTCCTTAAAGAAGATTCCTCCATTACAGCATAGTTTCATGCATGCATGTCAAAGCTACTTCCCATCTCATAGAAGAAGCCAGATGACACCAGAATTTTCCTAATGGAATGTGTTTGGTGCCTTCAGCCTCAGCAAGAATTTGTTGAGAATTTGCAATGTTGTGCTTAAGATCTTCACCTAAAATTCTGTGTCTGAGTGAAGACCAAGCAACCATTACTGCTCCATGGCTCGTGCAGTGTATGTGATGTTCAGCATGGCTAGAGCCTGATGTGTGTGTCCAAGTGATTCAGGGCAAAGTGTACTCCTTACCAGCAAGCAGAAATGAGAAGACAGAATTATTGGATAGAGGCTGTAAGAATGCTAGCATGCCTGTGCAAATTGATGACATCACTGTAGCTTTAGCTGGTGTCAACCCATCCTTCTTGATGGTAATTACCCCAAGGTCAATTGACTCTGATGCTGCACTTGAGAGAATAGACAACCTTCCATTATTTTGCTGTGAAATATCCTGCGCAAGCAAATGGTTTGCATGACAGTCCTCCAGGCTGTGCTGCTGTTTGGAAAGACCATGGCACCTTTAGGAGGTGCAGCCTTGTTGGCAAAGTGGGTGGCTTGTGGTAGGCCTTGAGACTTGATAGTCTAACACCTCGATGCCCAGGAAATCCATGTGCCTCACCCTCCTGCTGCATGCCTTCCCCACCATGGCAGTCTGTGTCCCTTCTTAAATTCTAAGTTAAGCTAAGCCCTTCTTTTTAGTTGCTATTTTAGTGATTTGGACACATGATGAGGAAAGAAAAAAAAATGATAACTCATACGGAACCAAACCATCTTATCAGCAGAGAAGAGAAGGGTAGCTTTCTGCTGACTTTGTCTAGAAGACATGCGCAAAATTGAATGATATCATATTATGTATTTCATATTTTTAAATGAGGGTGGCAGGCCTGGGGAGATAGCTCAGTGGTTAAAAACATATGCAGCTTTTAGGACTTTGGTTTCTACTATCCATTAACATGTAATTTATAACCACCTGTAACTTCAGCTCTGCGGGATCTGATTTTCCCTTGTGGCCACTATGGGCACTTGCACTCATGGGCATATACCCACACAAATACACATAATTAAAATAAAAAATGAGTCTTCAACAAACAAGGAGTGTTTGTTCCATCTATGCCACTCAACAGAGTGGAAAAGAAATGCGCGGAGGAGGAGAAACCCGAGAACAGGTGATGAGGAGGAAGATGGAGCCGTACCCACGTTAAAAAGAGCAATGTGACTTTGCATGCAACTCTCATGACGCACAGAGGAAAGGAGCCTCATGATCAACTGGGCCTGAAAAGATGCTCTTAAAAGTGCTTGCTGCTCTTACAGAGAACCCAGGACCAGTTCCTGGCACTTGCATCAGGCAGCCCCTAAGGGCCTGTAACTCTAGTTCCAGGGGTTATCTGACACATTCTTCTGGGCTCTTGAGGCACCCACATATCTGTGTGCATGCCCCCGACACACTGTAATAAAAGTACAACCTTTAAAAATACAACCTTCTATTCAGAGGAACTTCGCTCAACAGATAATTTGAATGTCTTTTAATCAGTGCACTTAATAGCTATTTCTACATAACAATGTTTTATATTAAAAACCAGTTCTGACTTTCTTATCAAGCCTTTCATCTTCTAAGTCCCAGACCTCATAATTGCTTCTGATCAATAACTAAAAAGGTCATTATGGGGCCCACTTTGTGTTACCTGCTGTTTGTAAGCATCCCTGATAGCACATTTCAGGATAATCTCTTCAGCTTTCTGAGATGAATATATGGAATCTAGTTCAAAGGAAAGCTTAGAAGATGTCAGGATAGAAACAACTCCATGTAACACCAGGATCGAGAAAACAGAGAAACAAAGGATCACTTGATACAGAAGAAAGACCAACTACGACTCACCACGGCTAAGATGACAGTGTCGAAGTCTGGAGGACTAGAAATCCTGGCCAAGATGCTAAACAAGGAACAACTCTGTCAGGCTCCCCAGACAATAATAGAAGAGATGGGGAGGTTTGCTTAAAAAAAAAGCCAGATATCACTGGTTTAAGAAAAGAGAGAAGTTGGCAGTCGGATCCTGTCCTACGGTAAGACACGTCTATAGTTTCTGCAAGACTTGTATTTAGTTGGGGAATCTGATGTGCTGGTCATTCCTGTATGACAGGTCATCACTGAGAAGAGCCCATCTGAGTACTCTCTGTACCTTGCATGGCCATCTGCAGGCAGCATCTGGAAAGCAAGTTTGGGACTGAGCTATGGAGGAGGCTGGGAAACAGAGAGTGAGCATATGCCAGCGAGGCTCAGAGCATCTCCTTGTGGTCTGAGGCAGCCATGGATTGGAGGAGAGCTGGCTGGATACAGACACACAGAAAGGAGGCTCCAGTGGTGAAGGACTCATCTGTCCAGTGACCCCATTCCCTTTGCCCTGATCAGGATAACTGAGAGAATGATTACCCTGAGCAAGAGGTTGGGTCGACAATCAGCTTGACTGCTACATTTCTGCCATGATGCCTTCTGCTCACAGGACTGAGAACCCTAAAGCTCTCATCCAGCCGATACTCCCTGCCGCCTCTTTTCCTATAGGATATTTAATACTGAACAAGATTACACAGTACTGAGAATGGTACCATAGTAATAGACCTCGGTTTCCACATGCCTCGGTCATCCTGGACACACCCTGAAACACCTCTTGTCTTAGACATCAGCCAGTGCCAGCTGAACAGACTGGAGCAAACAGTGACTGCAGTACCCGAGAGCAGCAGAGCCGCGACTACTCCAGACTCAGCACTGACGTGAACAGGATGAGACAGAGTCTTTAACTGGAACTCCACATCCTGGGTTCTCAAGTTAACAATTCTTTTTTAAAAAATTTTATTTCAACCCTTGTGTACCCCCACTTTTAATAATTTTTGACACTTGGCATTATTCAAAAAGCAGATTATAGATTTCATTTTTTCTCCCTCTTTATTTTTATCTATTTATTTGCTTATATAGTTTTCTTTATTGGGCAGGGTTTTTTTAATTACTTTTTTCTCTCCCTTTGTGATATTCTTTTCCTGTATTCTGCTTGTTTCTCCTTTTACTTAACCTGGTTTCTTCTTTGTTTTTTTTTCTCTGTCTGTTGACTGCTTCCTTTATTTCACCCAGTTATTATTTTCAAGTTTACATAAATAACTTTCTACTTCATAGGTTACCAAAAACATGATTATAATTTTCATTTCTGTGGTCATCAGTGATGGTTTTAATTGGTTTAAAGTATATTACTATGCCTGGCTTGATTCTGTGCCATTGCTATTGTCATGGATCGTTTTCTCCTCTCTGTGTGTCCTGAGGACACAACTCTTCAGCGAAGACAGCTCACCAAGTAGACTGTCAAATGAAGCTGGAAGAAGCAAGCATCCCCACAGACTGCAGATTGTAACACAGACAAACCAGAAACATGGAAAAGCAAGATGGCAGGATTCCTCCAAAAAAAATCATACCTTGGCAATTAGCCAAGTCCAAAGATTCATGGATAGAAGACCCAACAGTGAATTCAAAAGTTTATCAGTGACTCACAGGGAATGGAGAGAAAGCCAATGAAGAAATTGGGAAATGAATTCAGGGCCCAGAGGAAAAAAAAATCAACCACATGAGTGAGAAATTCAGGCAATAAATGGAAACTTTGTAGAAAACAAATGATGATGTTAAAAATGAAAAATTCAGCAAAGTAAAAAACATAGCAAGCAACGTCACCAGATGACTAACCCAAGCAGAAGAAGGGATGGCAAAGATGGAAAACAAAGTCAAAGAATTGCTGCATTTGGACAACAGTAAGGAAACAAATGACCATGGCTGAAATGTCCGAGGATTATGGTATATGACCCAGAGAGCAAGACTAAGTCTGCAAGGAGATGAGATAAAATCAAAAGGTATAGAAATTTGGGCAATAAAATTGTAGAAGAAAAACTTCTCTGTCTATGAAAAGATATTGATATCTCAAGACCGGAAACAATTTAGAACTTGAAGTAGACAGAACCAGGGAAGAATATCTTCCTGACACACTGTAGTCAATATGCAGCATTTCTAGAACGTCAAGAAAAAGAAAACGATGTGGAAAAGATGAATTGCTAACTGGACAAAGGCAAACACATTAGAGTGCTGCGAGACTTCTCCGTGGGATCTCTAAAGTCAGGAAAGCATGGGATTACAAATTAAAACTCTGAGTCAGAATGTTAGTGACCATGGCCAGAGGCACGGAATTCCTTTGAACATGGTAGGTTTACCAGACCAGACACAGATTCCAATCTGTAGCTTCCATAGCCAAGTTTGCCATCCACATGTGGCACTAACAGATGTGGTGGGAGTGGTCCTTCATCCTAGTTAAGATAACTAGTGAAACTTCTAGGAAAGCTTTTACTTTCCACTAGTAATGCCAAACGCTATACAGTGTTTCTCAGACCTAGACATAAAAGGGACTAGCCATATGATGATATTGCATTAAATGTATTTGTCTCCTGTGCCCTAATTTAAGTGCTGGCTTATGCCTCTTGCAAGAAAGATTATTTAGCTTGCTAATTATACCCATTCTTACAATCAGAATTTTAGCGTTAATTATGTGTTGTACTAACGTATGCCTTTTGGAATCAACGAGTGCATGTACCCCTGATGTTTCTACTTACAGAGTTGATCACAGTGATAAGTTAAGAAGTAGAGATAGAGATTTCAAATTTTAAAAAGTGTTAAAGGCCATGACACAACATTCATTGTTGTGTAGGAGCCAATACAAGGTGTATCTGTGAAACTAATTATTTTAACCATGCAGGATATTTTAGAAGTCTGGTTTTGTTTTATTTTAAATTGCATCACATTTCATATCTGGTTTTCAACCTACAGTAGAAGAGTAACATGATTGGAGAAGCTCCCAACCACAAGACGTGTCTAGAAAAACCAGAGAAATTAGCTACTTTGTAAAATCCATAAGGAAACACAAGGAGGAGGTTTGTTGATTCATCTTCTCCTGAAGTCAATGTGAATGTAGGCGTTCTCTGAGGAGGCTTCTGTTCATTCTTCCTATCTTTAAATCATTGTGAGTAGGGGATTTTGTGAACTCTATTGCTATTGGGAAGTTCCCACAGCCTGCAAACTGCTGTGTGCTTGGAACTTCTGCATTGTTGACCATGGTGCATTATTTGAGACAAAGCTAGACAATCCCATCTTTGGCACTTACAGCTTCAAAGTGTATTTTTCTCCCAATGTTGGAGTTGGCACTCATAAGAGGGAACACTTACACAGGTGACAGAAGTAATGGCTACTTACAGGACTTGGTTCTCCCCTTCCACCATGGAGTTCCAGGGATCAAGGGCTGCTCATCCAGTTTGAAGGAAGAACTGACTCCCAGAAATTGTCCTCTGACTTCACATGTGCACAAAAGCATGTGGATTCTTCTTCAACATCCCATCCCACATATATGCGCATAAATAAATGAAAGTCGTTTTTAAAAAGTAGATAATAAGTAATGAGCTCATGGTGACTCATTTCAAAGAGTCACAGTGGGAAAAAAAATTACATACAAGGAGCACAAATGGCGAATCCTTGCAGAATGTTGTGTTTTCCTGGGGATTTTCCAGATCCCATGAGATTATAACGCAGGCTGGTTTCCTCATGTTAGATACTATAAAGAGCAGTTCAAAGTGAGTTTCTTAAAACCCCTAGCACTGTGTCAGTATCTTTAGACAAGGGCTTACAAATTGGATCATGGCTCAAAGATTTAAGTGTCTTTTGTGACTTTTTCTAAGAATAAGTTTCAGTTGGGAAATGTTAGATTGAAAATTTATTTACAGGCAATCATCAGGAAGATCTCTGAGTGAAATAGTGTCCATAATACAACAGAACATTTCATATATAAGCCTTTGATCTCTACTATTGAATTACTGATATCTGAACCATCATTACGGACTATGGTGGGGGTGGGGAGACGGCTTAGTTGGCAAATTGCTTGCCAAGCCTGCAAGTACAAAGACTGTTGGGTTCGGTGTTCAGCACCCACAAACAAGCACACCAGGATCCCAAGTATCAGTGAAGTGGAGGCAGGAGGATCTCTAGGACATCAAGATCTGGCTTCTGTACTCATGGACCCACATGCACTTGTGTACCTGCACCCGCAAACATGAACACACAAATGACATATCACTGTTCTTATCTGTATATTCCCAAGAATGAAAATAGTTAGGGTACTTCTGTACTTCAAACAGATTCTAGCACAGAACAGAAGCATGCAGCATCAGTGTTTGCTTTCAAAGTAACCTAGGACACATTCCCATTGTTTCTGAGCAGAGCATTTGCCTTGGTTCATCTGGGCAAGCCTGCTAACTGCAGCCACTCCGATTTACGGAACTATGGAGGCAGACATGCACAAATCGGAGCGGACGAGTATTTGACTGTATCTATACTAGTTACTCTCCTTGTGGCTGTGATGAACTATATGACAGAAAGCAGGATTTATGTCAGCCCATGATTCAAGGGCGTAGCTCCTAACAGCAGGGAGGTGTGGCTTCAGGGGTATGAGGTATCACATCTCTGTAGATCAAGAAGGAGAGACCAGACAGGAAATGGAGCTAGAGCATAAATTCCATTCTGCTCTCCAGAAACTGACTTCCACCCTCTAGACCTCCTTGAAGCTTTTATAACCTCCCTAAACACCACCAGCAGCTGGCGATTGAATCTTCAAACACACGAGTCTGTGGGCTGTGGTGGATGAGCCAGGAGGGAACGTTCATCAAACCGCACCGATGTCCAGACACAAAGGGACTTGTTCTGGTTGACACGGTTCCTTCTCACAGCTGTCTTGGAAACTAGAATTACTTACCACAGATTAATTCTCAATGGAATCCAAATCAGAGAAGATCCTCCTGAGCACACTTCCAATAGATGATTCTCTTTCCCAACTCACTGTTTATTTACGAACAGATCCTTAGACAATCACTAAATTTTACCACATTTATCTTGAAGGTACATTTTCTTGGATTTCTTAAACTTAGTAGTAGCCATTGAGTATCTACTTTCTTGGGTTTGTTTGAGTTTTTACGTTTGCTTTTTGTTGGTTTGTTTATGTGTTTGTTTTGAGACAGTGTTGCCTATACCCTAGGCTGATCTTGAATTCTCTACATGGCTGATGCCGAATTTGAATTCCTGGTGCCCTTGCCACCACCTCCCCAGTGTGGTTTCACAGGAGTATGTCGCCGTGCCTACCTGCCCCCGCCACCAATCAAACTGTTGAACTTCCTCAGTACTTGGAACTTATCTGAAGTTGTTAGATTTTATTTACATTATTTACTAGAAACGTGGCACATTTGTTGTCTGGGAGAAGTACATTCATCCTAGAGTAACCTGTGATCGTAAGTCTAACAAAGACAGAGGGAACACTGCAGGGGCGAGCAGATTAGAAAGATGTAGATTGCATTTCATTACACGGAAATGTTTTTTTTTCTGAAAATTCAACAAACTACTTAAAGGAAAGAAAATGTGTCATTGACTTGTGAGATGCTTTTAGGACAATCAATAACATTTCTGTGCTAAACATTGTGGCATACACTTTTAATCCCATCGTTGGGTATGTGGAACAGGAAGAGAAGATGTTCAAATACCACTTGGCACAGTGAGTTCACAGCTAGCCTGGGCTGCATGAGACTCTGTCTCAACAATGCTTCCCCCACCAATAAAAAAAAATAAAATAAACATAAGAT
>LOEQ01003076.1:276383-296102 GCA_001685075.1 Bramus lutescens | reverse complement strand
GAATAGCTTTTCTAGCTTCTGCTTTATTTAATAGAAAATTTGGATTGTTAAAAGTCAGTGGACTTTATTCTTTGTTTGTTTTTTTGGCTTTTGTTGAGACAGTGTTTCTTTGTGTGTTTCTGCCTTGACTGTCTTGGAACTACCTTTGTAGACCAAGCTGACCTTGAACTCACAGAGCTCTGCCTGCCTCTGCTCCCCAACTGCTGAGATTAAAGGTGTACACCACCACCACCTGGAAGCAGGACAGCCAGGGCTACACAAAGAAACCCTGTCTCAAAACAAAACAAAACAAACAAACAGAAAAAAAAACCTCAGTGAACTTATTGGAGACAGAATTTCATTCATTCATTCATTCATTCCATCACTCATTCAACAAGCGCATCCTGAATGTCTTTGATGGGGCAAGCATTGGTTCTAGAAATTAAGAGCAAATAACTGAACAAAATCAAAGTTCCTGCTGTAACAAAACTTAAAACCCAGCATGGGGAAACAATGGACTGGCCCCTGGTTTCAAGTAGTCAAAGACGGACATGGTGGGAGTTAAATCATTCAGACAGACTTTGTCTTGGAGACCTCAGCCATGCGTTTCAGCATCTTTTGCCCTTCTTGGTGCTACTCTTCCTTCAGGAGACTTGGATGTCTCAAGAGGATCACAAATTCTTCCTCTCTTGTGGTCTCTTTTAAAACAGAGAACCTGGGAGCCACCAGGCATTAGTGCTCTTCTGCAGAAAGGGGTGAGGAGGAGGGTAAGGCAGTTGTAGTTCCTCCCCTTGCTAACCTGTGGTGTGTTAAGGAAGGAAGTGGTTGATTTAGTGGACATTGAAGAATATGAAATTAAACTTGACGTGAATTCTACTTGGGGAAAGATAAGTAGAACTCTGAGATTTATCAAATAGCCCTAACTAAGAAAGGATGTGTATGTGCATGCATGTGTGTGTGTGTGTGTGCATGCACGTGTGTGCACGTGCATGTGTGTGTGTGTGTGTGTGAGTGAGTTGTAGAGATATTAATATCTTTTCTTATGGATGTGGCAAAATACCCTGACAACAGCAAATTAATAGAGTTTATTTTGACTCAACGCTTTGAAGGAGCAGCTATGGTGGCAGAAAAGTCAAGATGGTGAAGTATGAGGCAACGGTTCACATTGGGAAGTAGAGACAGAGAAGCTCGGCTTGCTTTCTCCTTTTTATTCAGTCTGAGAGCCCAGCCCATGAACTGTATCATCCATATTTGGGATGAGTCTGACTATGTCAGTTGACCTCGTCTAGAAACCCCCTCTCATCGACACGCCCATAGATTTGTTTCTAAGGTGACTCCAAGACCACTCAGGTTGACCATCACCACCACACATCACAGTAGAGAAGAACCAGTGAAAGCAGCAAGCCGCCTTGACCCCACCTAAGCTCACAGACCCTTCTTGCAAAATACCTTCTGAAGGCTCTGCCCATGTTATCAGTGAGAAAGTGACTTCGAGGGTTTCTGTGTGGGCCACTGCTTTCTGCTACTATGGCAAACAGTTTGTTCACCCAGAAAATGCCAGGCTTCCACAAGCATGTGCCCTGGGGCTGGGTTTGAACTCTTGTCTTTTCTGGAACATGGCTGTCTTTGCAGTTCAAGAGTTCATCCCCTCTCCTTTGAGGCTCTTGATGCACGGTTTGTCCTGTGACAGAAGATAAAACGGAGCTCTGCAACAGTGTTCCAGCCGTGAAAAAGTGGGATTTGGGGAGGTTAATTGGCTTTCCTAATATCACACAAGTTGGTGGCAGAACCAGGGCACCCGTGTTTCAATCCAGTTAACACCAATTTTATTTCATTATGTCTGGCTGGGCTCTTCATTAAGATTCTATGTTTCAGGTTATGCAATTTAACCCTCAGAAAATCAAGTTGAGAGATTAATAAAAAATATTGTGATTTTAGTCCTTTTGTGGTGGGATATAAAATATTAGTGTATTATCTGGCCCCACTAATGCAAATTACATTAGCATAATAAGTAAGGTATTTTAATCTTTTGGCATGCCATCAGTACACTTGAAATGGAAGGTATGATCTAGTTAATAGCTTTGACTTGGAAGGACTCATCCATCCAAATAGTATCCTGATTTAATTTTTTCTGCTTCAGGATTATGTAATTCTGGAAGACATGGCTAAGGAAAATTTCCCTTGTTTTATGCTGACTAGCTACTGCATATGACTCACAATGAGATTAATATCACTGGGGTTTTGCAATTTATCAAGTTAATAGTTCTTTTGCATTTTAATACAGGTAGTTTAGATAAAATGCATAATGAATGATTGTAAGACGTTTCCATGACAAAATAGAAAACGCCTGATACTGTACAATTTGAGCCCATGTTTAGGACAGAAATCTCTGTAACCGTGTGCTCAGACCTTCTCCCCTTTCTACATGCAGGGTGGTTGGTGGTTTGTTTTGTTTTCTATAACATGTAATTGATTTTGTTTCGAGACAGGGCCTCGCTCTCCAGCTTTTGCTGACTTGGAACTCCCCATGTAGACCAGGCTGGCCTCAAATTCATACTTCCTCCTGAGTGTTGGGTATAAAAGTGTATACCACCATGTCTGGCAACTTTTAACACTCTATGATAATTTTATTTAATTCATTTTTAAAGAGGAGATTCTTATTTGCATCCACCCCCAAAAAAACCCATCTACTAAATCAAAAGGGCAAAGTAGTTTTTCTCTGAACCCATATCAAATAGTTTCCCCTACATAAGATGTTTAAGGCCAAAGTAAAGAGATGTGAAGGCCTTTCCTATAGGCTTACATTTAAGAAGGAATTATTAATAAAGGTTAAACATTTAAAAAGATTCTTCCTTGTTAGTCAGAGTTCTTAAGAGCCTTTGCTCATAACCCTCCATTAGTGAAAAGACAGCTATACAATTTTCCAGACATAGAAAACTTGATGCTATGCAAAGAAGCCCAGTGGCTTTGTTGGCCTATTTTAGTTCACAAAATAAGAGACAAAAATGGGCCCTGGCTTCTTCATGTAGGAAATAAGACCAGCCATGTCAAACCAACCCATGGATTCAAAGGCTGCAGCATCCTTTTGGAGAAATTCAAGATGGTAGACAAGATAAGGCCAGGGGAAAGTGGGGCTTCTTGTGGAAGAAGAAAGAAAGAAAGCTCCAGTGGCAAATGAAAGCGTCAAGATTCTAAGATTTTCGTACTGCAGCTCCCATGGCTAGATCCTGCATGGATGTGAGTGGCCCTTGTTCAGTGTGCAGTGTGTGGTGTCCTGACTGCTTTAACTGTCAACTTGACACAGCCCAGAGTCATCTGAGTAAGGAATCTCCATTGAGGAACTGAGGTCAGGCCAGATCAGGTTGGCCTGGAAGGGATGTCTGTGGGAGATTTATCTTGCTTAAATGTTGATTTAAATAGGAGGGTCCAGCTCACTGTGGGTGGCACCATTCCCTGGGAAGATTGTTCTGGGCTATGTTAAAAGCTAGCTAAGCATGAGCCTCCAGGTAAAGCTGCACACACGGTCCCTTCACCATTTATGACATCAGGTTGCTGCCTTGAGTTTCTGCCTTGACTTCCCTCTGTGGACCCTGAAGGGGAAGCATGAAGTGGAAGGAACTCTCCCTCCCCTAAGCGGCCTGTGCTCGGGGAGCCTGTTACTACAGCAACAGAAGGAAGCTAGCTGTGGCTGTTGCTAATCTCAGATATAATTTTGGCAGCTATTCCTCCACATTTTCATTGAGATTCCCCATCTGGTGGTTTCTTTATTTTGGACATGTTTCTTAACATACTTGACACGTCCCTGGTATAGGCCCAGAGAATCCTCCTGAGACTGCATTTGGGGTCAGGAAATCTAGGTTCTCTGCCCTTCCATCAAAAGGGCCCCAGCCACCTAATGATGCAGTCACAGCCTGTACCAGCTACATGCTCCACTAAGATCCATGAACCAAGCATAATAGCTCATGCCTACAATACTGGTACTCAAAAGTCCTAGGCAGGAATATCAATGGTTCAAGGTCAGTCTCAGCTACATAACAAGTTTGAGGTCCATCTTAACTACATGAGATCCTAGCTAATTGAGGAAGGAAGCAAATACATGCACTCTATGCATCACTACCCTTCTGACACTTTACTCAGAAATTTGGCTGGTCCGCCTGCCTCTTCCTGCTTTCTTAATTGAATGGAATGTTTTTAGATTTAAAAACAAGTTATATGTTGAGTGTTTTTCCTGTATGCATGTCTGTGCACTGTTCATGAGCCTGATGCATTTGGAGGCCAGGAGAGGGTGTTAGGCCCCCTGGAACTGGAGTTATAGATGGTTGTGGGCCACCATGTGGTGCTGGGAATCAAACACTGGTGCCCTATAAGAATAAGTGCTCTCTACTATGGAGCCATCTCTCCAGCCCCTTATGAAACACTTTTATTGGTTAAAATAACTTGAGAGTATCAGAACCTTATCTCCTCTGAAAAGGCCACTGTTGCATTATTGACCTTTCCCATTTTTTAATGTTCCATGTTCCCAGAAAGCACCATCCAGGAGAGTGGTCTTAGATGCCAATGGTAAAAAGCATGCTGTTCACTGATTTGCTGAATGTTAGCTACATAGAGTTTAGATCAGACCTGGGATTGGCCAGATGGTTTAGTAGATACAAGCACTTGTCACACAAGCCCATTGACCTGAGTTGGAGCCCTGGAACCTGCAGTGGAGAGAGAAAACACATGTACTCTCACACACATACCCACAGTGATAATGATGATGATGATGATGATGATAGTAAAGAGTAAATAAATAAAATCCAGAAAGACAAATGAAACATAATAAAATGCTTTCACTTGGCTGAGAGCGTGCAGTTCTCAAAAGGGCAAGCAGACGTCTTCCTCCATCCATAAACCGAGATGCTGAGAGCCTCATTCATCAGAAATCCTGCAGTGTGAGCAAGTTAGCGGACGCAATGACTAGTGCTCAGATGTGAGAAGAGAGCATGAGCCGAGCCAGCACGGGGCACGGAGCTCTCTAAGAAAGCTCATATGACTGACAACAACTCTCCCTCCCTTCTGAAGCATCCGCACAATGCTCCCTTCACTCAGAAACTGTTCGGCAAAGACAGTTCGTTCTCCTTGCCTGAACCCATCCTCTAGCTGAAGCAGCAAGGTGAAAGGCAGCCATCCTTTCTTAGTCAGAAACATTTTTGACACCTGCATCTTACCTTTGACAAGTGATTTCTGGTTCATTAAGGTTCCCAATAAATGGACGGGAAGGAAAATCAGAAGTTGTCGTCAGTCAGGAAAGTCTATTGCTTTTGTTTATTCATTTTGTATGTTTGCAGAATGAATGCTGAATAAAAGTATGTTTACAGGAAGGTTTCACGTCAATACAATTAGGTGTAAACATTTATACAGTCAAGTCTTAGAAGAAACTATGTATTTGAAATTAAACTCTGGACTTAGAAGTAACACAATCTCTTCTAAAAGTTTTTAAATTTTTGTTGATGTGTATGAGTATTTGCCTGCCTGCATGGTATACACCTGTACATGTGTACAGTGCCCATGGAGGCCAGAAAATGGCATCAGATCCCCAAGAACTGAAGTTATACAGGGTTGTGAGCCTCCATGTGGATTGTAGGAACTGAGCCCAGGTCCTCTGCAAGAGCAGAAAGTGCTCAAAACCATGGTCCACCTCTCCAGCTCCAACCTTTGACATTTTTATCAACCTAAGTAGTCATTGGAGTCAGAAAAGAAATGCTAGCTACTTTCATGCATTGTGGAGATTACCTATTTTTTTCTTTCATTGTTAGGGAAACACACACACACAAACACATATATATATATTTAGATTATATAATATATAATTTATAATATACAATTATATATAAATAAAATAAAATCTATATATATATGTGTGTGTGTATATATATATAAAATTTTAAAAAATGCTGTCCATGGAAAGGTTGTCTGGGAATAAGTCAAGCTCATCAGGAAGAATATCATGGGACTATTTCACCAGTCAATTAACAGGTTGACAGCAGGCTTTGATTAGAGTTATGGAGAATGGCAGCCTCTTCCATGATGGAGCTGTGATTGACAACTGAAATTCACACAGAAGCCATTATTGCCATTTCTCCATTAGAGATGAACCAGCCATCCCTCAGGATATCAGGGCTCCAGCCAGCACAGCATTTTGATCTTGATAATTAAGCTAACTAGCCAGTCATGTGGGGCACAATCTGGTGTGTCTGCAATTAGCCTTCATTTTTTTCTTTTTTTTAGAGCAATTTCTGTCTTACACTCTGCTCTTCAGCCTGGCACTTCGGGATCCCAGGTTGTTTCCAATGTCCCCAGCTTGTTCCATCTAAATAACCTTATAACTTACAGGAGAAGACACACATTGTGGTGGGTCTGACTTAGGACTTGAGAAATCAAGTGTAATATTTAGCCAGTCAACATGAGGATAAAAGAAGACAGAAATGGATGGATAGTGTCACCAACAATGTCTCTTTGGAAAGTAACTGTAGCTTCCTTGCTTATTTTATGTGATTGCATATCATTTAAAATAACTTTTTATGTGCGTGTGCACAGGCCATGGCAAATATGTGGAAGGCAGAGAACAATTTATGGGAATCGGTTCTCTCCCTTTCTTCTTTACCATGTGGGTTCCAGGCATTAAACCCAGGTCATCCATCTTGGTGACAAGCACCTTTCAGCCACCAAGCCCACTCACCGGCCCTGTGTATGCATTATATTTTTTAAGCTTGTCCAGTTTGTCTCATTAAGGCCATGAAACTCTATGTAGGCACTGAGTTCTTTTGAAGTAAAACATTCCCGCATTCAATTAGTATTAGTAAATTAAATTAGATAATTAACTCTGGATCCTAAATAGATTAACCAAAATGTCTTGTACGAAATTCCTAGGGCTCCACCTTGGCAAGCAGTTAGGCACAAAGACTGCACTTGGAGCGACCTCCTTAGAGCCTGAACATGATTCTTCCTATGGAAGATTTAGCTTTGTCTGTCTCGAGAAAGCCAAGACAGCTTAGAAGGTAGATTAGCTTTTGTAATAGTCAAAAGTCAAGCCATGATTTTCCCACAGAGCAATCCAAGTCTATTATCTAGCCATCTTGGAATCCTGCATTTCATAGGGTTAGACGACGTGGTGTGTGAATATTTTCTTATGGGAATAAAGCGATGATTGACTGATGTGTACTTAGGCTGACTGAAGTGGTACCAAGCCAGCCATATGTTTCCAGCTGAACCTAGCCCACAGATGCTATTACTTCATGATTCCTTAATCTGGGGATTACCTGGATCAGCCAAGTGGGTGAGATATCAGTGTCTTCAGTCAAACTGGCTCCTTGGGAAAGAGCTCTTCCAGAAAGGCTGGAAGGGGGGAATAGGGGAGGGGGAGCTGGTGCTTGCCCTGGAAACCTTCTGAAGGAAGCTATCAGGGCTGTTTGTTTTTCTTGCCTTTGGATGTGGTCCTTGGTGAAGTCAAAAGAATGGAATGAGCGCGAACTGGACACAGATGACAGTGAAGCTGTTGCCACAGCTGGCTGCTGAGTGGGCGGTCCTTGAAAGATGAGCCAAGGGAGGTTGGTGACATGAAACATCTGGTACAAAGGGACTAGGCTGAAACAGCTGGCTCTGAAGCTTCCCCTCGGGTGAGGAGGTGGGGCATTTGGCCTTTAGGATGGAAATGAAAGATGTAGATGTTGGCAAGCAGGTGGCTTCAAGCTCGCTGCTACGCTGCATGTGTTGGAAGAAAGCAAAAATATATGTTGATAAATCTCTGAAACCAGTCAAGTGCCTGATTCTGCTGGAAGGTCGTCTGCTGTTTCCTTTCCTGTCACAGAACAATCTGTGGGAAAGTGGAGGGAATGCTTAGAGAAATGGGTGGGAGAAAAAAACAAATGGAAATAAATCGTTCTGATTATTCTTCTAATGTACTTTATTATATCAGTGTAATGTTGGCTCCTCCCTGAGAGGTCAGAAGTGCGTTTGCAGTCATCCTGATTAA
This sequence comes from Bramus lutescens, assembly GCA_001685075.1. Classification (NCBI taxonomy): domain Eukaryota; kingdom Metazoa; phylum Chordata; class Mammalia; order Rodentia; family Cricetidae; genus Bramus; species Bramus lutescens. The sequence goes on along the minus strand of LOEQ01003076.1, from coordinate 288,112 downwards.
TATACTGGTAACATCATTTTCATGGAGTTTTAAAAGTCTTAAAATTTGGTTTATTTGTATGTATTTATATCTCTGTATGTGCATGCATGTACTGGTGGAGGTCAGAAGTAGACGTGTGGTCCCCTGGAACTGGGATTACAAGCAGTTGTAAACTGCCAGATGTGGATGCTTGGGAGCTGAACCTGGGTCCCGTGCAGAAGCATTAAATGCTATTAATTATTGTGCCATCTCTCCAACCCTGCTTTATACAATTTTGGTAAATTAATAAAAAAAAAACATCGATCACAGGCCATATGATGATAAACCCTCAAACTTGAGTTCCCATTGGTAGCATTTTCTTCGAGGTATATTAGGGAGTAATACAATTAAGAAAGGATGCTTTTTTTTTTAACCCAATGTTAAGTTTCTACAGGAGATAATTCTTTGTAATGGGTTGATCTGGTAAGCAGTTAATTCTGAAGATTAGTGGCCCACACATTACCAAATGGTCATGGGAGTATCCTGCCACCGTTGGCCACTATGTGGCTCAATAGCACTGGACAACTTTTGTCCCTATGCACAGGGACATGGACACTGCATTCCCCATTCTGCTTTATTCTGAAGTGACTTCTATGTGGAATTTCTTGAAGGTGATTCTGAGGAGTGTGCCTTGTGGATATATGTTTAATAATGAAATTGTTCAGGAAATGTAAAGGGGAAGTGGTTTGGGTCCTTTGGGTATGTTGGCTTGGGTTTTCTTTGGTTGGCTCTATTCTACATCTGGAAGACAGTCCTGACTCAGGGGCATTTAAACAAAGAATACCAGTCGATACAGCCAGGAAGGCAGAGTATATCACTGGAAATACCTGGACACGTTGACGAGAGACCTATGCTAACAAACAAACACAGCAACAATGAAAAGTCACTTGTGGAAAAGGACAGGGTTTATTTTTTTTTCTAGCTGACCATGACTATAAAAAGGAACATATTAATATCACTGAGATAACTCAAGCTCTCTGGTCCTCAAGTTAAAAAGTGAAAAAAGAATAAACAAGTTGGTTAGGAATCAGATGAAGAATCATTTCAGAAGAATTAATTCTGGATCTGAAGGGATGCCTCATTTTAAGTTAAAGCTGTGCAAACATGAGGATGTGAGTTCTAATCCCGGGACCTACATGGTGACTGGTACTTGTGATTCAAGTACCAAGGAGGTGGAGATGAGCAGATGCCTGGGGCTCTCTGTCCAGCCAGCCTTGCCTGCTTGGAAGGCCGAGGCCAGTGAGAAACTCTGCCTCTGTAAACAGGGTGGACAGTGTCAGAGGAACAATGCCAAAGTTTTCTCTAGAGTCCACACGTACTTCATACAAATGTACCCCAAACATGCACGCATATGAACATACATACATAAGAGGAAGCTCACTCTGAAGCATGGTAGGAAGGAGACAACATTTGACAGACTTTCCTGTGAGGCCCAGACACTGGATCCTTCTGGAAGAACAGGCCTGCACCCCTGAATCTGGATTTGACCTAAGGAGATTCTGCACTGTCACAATCTGGTCCTGGATCACACTGTAAGGAAGAAGGACCTAGAACTCTTGAGAACATTCTGTTAAATAAAGAAAATAGTAAGGGCTGGTGAGATGGGTCTGAGGTCCAGAGTTTCCTCACTGGATCCCATGGAAAGGTGAAAGGAGAAAAGATAACAGTACTAAATTGTCCTCTGGCCTCCACGTGAGCTCTGTGCCTCATGTGTGCCCCACCTACTGCAACATGCATGCACAAATTAATAATTACAGGCAAACATAAAGCAGGGGTCTGGAGAAATGGCTTTGTGGTTTAAGAGCAGTGGTTTCTCTCACAAAGGACCTGGGTTCAATTCTCAGAACCCACATGGTGGTTTACAACCCTCTGTAACCACCAGGAAACCCTGGCTTCTTCTGGTTTCTGTGGGCACTCCACACACTTGGTGCACAGATGTACATTTGGGTAAAACACACATAGACATAAAATAAAAATTTACAAAAGTAATACTTTTATTTAAAAAAGGAAAAGATTTCTGTACTGTTTAAGAGAAAATGGCAATAAAAGGAAAAAGAAGCCACACAAAAGAGTTCCTGCCACAACTACAAGAAAGGTAAAACTGGGGAATGCCTCAGAAGCTTTCATCTCATCCACTGGCCACTGCTTATGGGAGCTGGGGAGAATTTGAATGCATAGGATTTTACCTTAGGCTTTGTCCCAGTCTGCTGTGGAGTTTTCTCTTTGAGCACAGACTCCATCATCAACTTGGCACACCCTGAGTTTGAGACTGGTAGGCCACATCCACGCTAATGCAAAGGATACTTTCACAGAAAGGAAATGAGTTATTTAATCCGATCGTGTCTTTCTACCCAAGTCCTTATGTCTAGTTGAACCTCTGCCACGAACCAGGCAGATTCTTAAAACTTTCTTAAAGGAGACTGGATACCACCCAGGAATGTCCTCTGAGGAACCACAAAGCAAAGTACATTTTGTAGCAAATTACGAGCCAAGAAATAGCTACTTTCCTAGTAATAGCCAGTATAGAGGTGCCCTGTGACATATTTAAGCTCCTTACATCATAAACAACGGCTATCAGATGGTGGGGAGCTTTTCCCATTGATCACCCGCGTGAACTGAGCAAGAAATTCCCAGGCTCATTCAGCAATTCCGTCCATCAGCATGCTGAAATTGCTATGGCGTCAGGACTTTTGGCCAATTTGTCAGCAAGGGAAGCTGTTAATGAGGGCAGTTATGAGACATCTCACAGTCTTGAGTGCTGGCTAACGTCAGATAAACATTTTGCTAGACCAAAATGCGGTCCATAAATCTTCACATGTCCACTGGGAATCATTTTGCTTCATCATTCCTAAGAAGATAGGTCCAGAATATTGCATCTGATAAGCATTTGAAACCACCAGTATGTTGGAAATCTGCATGGAGGTCTACAGAGTGATTGCTTGCTGGCAAAGAGAGCACGGAGCATTTCTTTCTCCTCGACAGCAAAGTTCAGCAAGCGTTTCAGGCTAGTGTGTGATTATTAACCCTGTTCACAGCACCGAAAAGCCCAGATAAGCAAACAGAAGCTTGTGGGCTAGAGCATGGCTGGGGCTGTAAAGGGCCTGCTACCGTGCAAGCCTGAGCAGTTGAGTTTATTTAATCTCCAGAACCATGTAAGAAAGCAGGGCATGGCGCTGGCGAGGCAGAGATGGGGGACCCTTGGGGCCCTCCAGTGAGTCTGCCTGCCCTCCTCTGCAAGCTGCAAGCTAGAGAGAGAGACCCTGTCTCCGGGAACAAGGTGGGCAGCACCTGAGGAATGAAACCTAAGGCAGTCCTCCCACTTCCACACTCATGCACTCACAAGTACGTGCACCTGCACATACGTGTGTTGTCTGAGTTTTCTGTCCTGCCCAGTTCCTGCTGTTATTAAGTCCCAAAGAAATCACAAAAGGCCTACATTAACTATAAACTGATTGGCCCATTAGCTCAGGCTTCTTATTAACTCTTATAAYBTATATTAGCCCATTATTCTTGTCTATGTTAGCCACGTGGCTTGGTACCTTTTTCAGTGAGGCATTTACATCTTGCTTGCTCTGTGGCCGGGTCAGGACTGCAGGCAAAGCTTTCCTCTTCCCAGAATTCTCCTGTTCTCATTGACCCACCTCTACTTCCTGTCTGGTTATACCACTATACTACCTGCCTGGCTACTACCAATCAGTGTTTTTTTTAAATACAGTTGACGGGCTACAAACCATTGTTCCACAGCACATATATACATGCATACACGTACATGTACATACACTAAACATTGATACTGCATTTGTGGTGGTGCCTTTTGGATATGTTGGATGGGGGCAGCCTACAAGTTGATTGATTCATTGATCAGAAAAATGTTTTTTTATTTTAGTGGAAGCCTCCTGCTCAGTTTGAGCCTGGATCCCATGCCCATTAAAATCTCAAAATTCATGAGGCTAAGCACATACTTCTCATTTATTTTGTCCATCAGCACCCTTAACCAAGCAGTTGTTCAAGAACAGACCCTATACCATATTTTGAGTGTCACACATTACTTCAGCAAACAAGTGCTTACTGCTCTTGAAGAGAATCTGAGTTCAGATCCCAGTGCTGGAGGAGTTAGGTTGTTCACAACTGCCTGTAATTCCAGCTCCAGACGGTCAGATGCCCTCTTCTGGCCTCTGTGGGCACTATACACAAGGAGTACACATACACAAGACATGTGTACATTAGTACAAATAAAACAAATAAAAGAGAAAAAAATACACCTTCATAATGAAACTGTTTTAAAAAATTCTAATAGGATCAGTTTTTATAAGCAGGCATATGCGCTTAATGATACAAGTATTAAGATTTCTATTGCATATTTAGTCAACAAAACCATTTGATCATTGGGTTCCAAGGTCCCAAATTTTCAGCCTTCCATTAATAACTTAATATATTTGAAAATTAATTTGTTCTATTATATTTTAATATTTTATATCTATTTTATGCATATGAGTGTTTTGTCTGTCTGTATGTATGTGTACCATATGCATGCTGATGTGCCCACAGAAGCCAGAAGAAATCATTGGATCAGAACTGGACTTATGGACAGTTGTGTGCTGGGAACCCCACCCTGGTCTTCTGCAAGAGCAGCAAGTGCTCTTGGACACTGAGCTATCTTTTCCACACTGCTATATTATCCTAGGGAATCTGGTTAAAATACCAGCAGCTACTCTTCATCATGTCTTCATGGCAAAGGTCCTTTAGGCACTAAAGCCTAAAGGATCGTAAAAGAAAAAGGCACTGTTGAGATGCCTAACTGTATGCATTATGTGCTTTTAAGAAATATGTCAGCCTGACATGTATACTTCATATTCTCACTCATAATGACTGTATTGTATTAGTAAGCACTTAACTAACACATGAAACTTGATTCACACTTGAGTAGGCATGTTGTACAATAAAGATTCTTGTAAGAGGGCATCCATGGCTAAAACTAATTTGGTTTTAGTATCTGTTATTATTATATTCAAATCATTACTTCAGTTAAAAAAACAACTGGAGTATTTGATTTATGAGTAGAAAAAATATCACTATGTTTATGACTAACAGCCTCCCTTTGATAGACGACAAAAGTGCCAGATTTTCTCCACTTGTTGTTCAACAGTGGATAGTGTATCCCTAAGACAGCCTCAGAGCCAGGCACATTGACTTTGTTCTAAAGTCTCAGGACTTCATGGGTGGGAGCAGGGGGATCATGAGTTGGTTTTCATTCTCTGCTATGTATTGAGTTTGAGTCTCAACTGGAAAATAGGAGACTCTGTCTCCAAACAGACAATCACCCACCAAGTTTCAAATGCAATAATTAGATAAAGGCTAGAATACGGCTCTATAGATCAGAGCACTTGTGGTGCAAGCATGAGAACCTGAGTTTGGATCCCAAAACTCCCAAGAAAAATTCAGGCATGAACATTCGCCTACACCCCAGTGCTGTGTGGGTTAGAGACAAAGGGATCATTCAGGTCTCTGGCCTCTAACCCAGATCCGGGTTCCATGAAAGACCCTCTCTTGAGGGAATAAGGTAGAACACCTGACATCTTTCTGTGGCCTACAGATATTATGCACCAAGGTATGCTCACATGCTCACCTACCCACACATACACATCTGCACACAGCACACACAGCCCACCCTCAGATACATGGAAATAAATGAACAAGCAAATGAACAAATAAATTTAAAATTAATTAAACAAAATAAAAGGCATCTCATGGCTCATATCTAAATATCATTGGCCTTAAGTCCTGAGCGGTAGAGTTCTACACAGAAAGCCCCTTCCTATGTCTGCATCCTATAGAGTTCTACCAGTGATTTATTCCAGAAGTTTCAGCATTTCGGGTGTCCCATTGAGGCTTTGATACATTTGGAGGTGATTTTATGCAGAGAATAGGCACAGGTCTAATTTCATTCTTTTCCATATGAACATCCAGTTTTCCCAGTACTGTTGTGGAATATTAGTTTATTTCTTAAAAGCATGATGTTTTACATTTGTTATGATGTGGAATAGTTGTTTAATGATGCAAAGATCTGTTCATTCTTTTATGTTGTATTTGTTTAACTCTGTGAAGCTGTGTTACTTTGCCTGCCTAAAACACCTGATTGGTCTAATAAAGAGCTGAATAGCCAATAGCTAGGAAGTGGATATGATAGGTGGGCTGAAAGGCAGAGAGAATAAATAGGAGGAAAAATCTGGGAGGAGATCAGGGAGTGAGAAAAGAAAAAGGAAAGAGGATACCAGAGTCCAGCTGCCCAGCTACGCAGTAAGTCACCAAGTAAGAAATAAAGAAAGATATAAAGAATAGAGAAAGATAAAAGTCCAGAGGCAAAAAAAAAATTGATGGGATAATTTAAGAAAAGATGGCTAGAAATAGGCCAAGCTAAGGCCTGGCGTTCAGAAAAAAGAATAACTCTCCCTCTATATATTAATTTGGGAATCGGGTAAAGGGTCTTCCAAAGAGCCAAAGAAAAATAAAAGTTAGCTGCACAGAACCATGTGCTATCCTTTCTCTTGGTTTATTTTTGACATCGTCATCAAATAAGCAATGGATGAAATTGCATTTTCTTGGGTTTGGGTCTTCTGCTTTGCTCCATTAGTCTACATATTTGTTTCTGTGCTCGTGCCAACTGTTTTTTATCACAATGAATCTGTGAAATATATATTGAGATCTGGGGAGGTAATTTTTTCAGCATTATTCTATTTTACTTAGGACTGCTGTGGATATTTGGGATCTTCTGTGCTTCCATATGAATTTTAGGATATTTTTTTCTATTTCTTTGATTGATGTCTTAAGGATTTGGCTGCACTGGACACCCTGAGGATTTTGCTTGGGATCACATTGGATTAACCATTCTGATTAAGTCTAATTTTGGCCAAGATCAGGAAAGAGAGACTGAACTCCAGTCTACCACATTTTCAAAATAATATACAAAATAAATTTGAGCTCAAGTGTGAACACACAGCTATTAAAAGTTACAAATAGTCTTGGCTCTTTTTCTTAATTAAGTATAGCATTTGGCAAGTGAATTAGAAGCTGCATCATAATAAAAATAATGTTAGCTGTTAGCTGTAGGGATCAGGCTGTAGATCTCAACTTTGTACCCTTTTCTAATTACTGTATCTTGAAATTATTTTTAAATTGTATAATTGAAGCTTATATATATCAATGCATTATATTCTATGTTCATACATACATACATACATATGCCAGGATTTCTGGACCTTAGAACAAATGATGCTTGGGGATAGATAATTAATTATCATGGGGCAAATTGTTCATTATAGACTGTGCCAGTGATGGCAAGATGGGAGACTGAGGCAGACCTACTTGGTGAAGTTCCAGGCCAATGAGATACTCCATTTCAAAAGCTGGAAGACACCCAGACACTGACACCTTAGGTTGTTCTCTGACCTTGACACCCATGCCGTATACATACACGCTCACACTCAGTCACATATCCACACACCTGAACACACACATACACACCACAGTACTTACACATTTTCTTTTAGATATATACCTGACTGTGCTGTGTATGATATACGTTTGTACACAGCTGTGATGGCCAGAAGAGGGTATCAGATTCTCCGGAGCCATAGTTACCTGTGGTTGTGAGCGGCCCTTCCTAGGTGCTTGGAGCAAAACTCGGGTTCTCTGCAAGAGCAGGAATTGCTCTTAACCACTGAGTCATCTTTCAGCCTTCCCCGAATGCATTTTGATGTGAAGTTTTGTTTACTTCTGGTACTTCCAGTAAATAATCACACTACATAAGTGATTTTGTTATGCTTCTAAAAGCCCTCCAGAGACAGAATAGAAGGAATCACATGCAGTGTAAAGATCCTGTAGGGCTGGGGATGTGGCTGTGCCTGCTGTGCAGGCATGAAGACCTGAGTTTGATATCCAGAACCCAAAGAAGACCTTGTATAAACAATTTTAAACTAAGCCATCTAAGTCAAGAACTCTGATGAATGTCAACCAGTCTTTAATTTAAATGAAAATTAATGCTAGAGACGTGGGAAATTATGTACACTTTTGACACTTACTGCATGCATTTCCTCTCTATACAGATCACTGATGTGTGATAAAATGTTGCTCTCCTGTAAGATGTACTCTTAAAAGAAAGGATTCAAGAAAAAAATCAATGGGAGGAAGGAGTCTACCTGAGGGGGATTCCTGGGGCTGAGTATCTTCCAGCTCACTGTGGTTGTTTGCCACTCCCATGTCCAACTGGTGTTTGTCTGCTGGTTAGTTTATGTTTTTGTGTTGTTCTGTTTCCAGAAATTACTTGAAACACTTGTACAGCAGAAAACTACCATCCCTGACATGCCCTTTTAGATTTCAAACTAGACTTTGGAAAATCATGCTGTCCCTCCAATTTGATTGTAAATTTATCAAAGTAGCTTAAGGTTAGTGGTTGTCCTTAAAGACAAGAAATAGCTCTTGGTGATTTTTTTTCTCAACAACAGTCTTTTCAGATCATATATATATATATATATATTTTTTTTTTCTGTCGCTGGGATAAACCACCATCACCAAAAGTAACTTATGGAAGAAAAAGTTTATGGGCAGATAGTTCCAGAGGGCTAGTTAGTGAGGACACATGGCAGCAAGTGGCAGGCGTGGCAGCAGGAAATGAAGGTTGAGAACTCAGATGCTCAGGCTCAAGCAGGAACCAGAGAGAGCTGACTGCAAGTAGGCAAGGCTTTTATTCTCCAAGTCCACCCTCACTCCCGTACTTCCTCCAGCCAGGCCGCACCGCCTACGCCCCTCCCCCAAAGAGAAGCACAGGCTAAGGATTAAGCATTCAAATGTCTGAGACTGTGTGGGGTGGGGGTGGGGTACATTCTTATTTAAACCACTACACTTCCTAGCCTCTGCTCTCCCCTGGCTCCCTCCTCAAAAAACCAGACTAACATCAACAAATGAAAGAGATTAAACATCAGGATTTCCTGTCAATATTGATATTACCAATCAAAACCTTTGGATCGTCCCCCCCCTCCCCCGCCCCGGCCTGGGGCTAGATGAGATTCCATTCCACCGTTCTTGCTCACATTGCTCATCCAGGGCTGCTGTCACACATTCACTATTGCTGCCTTTGACGTGAACTGTATGCTGCTCCTGTCCCCTGTGCTTCATTTTGGGTAGGCTGAAAATAGTTTGATATGTATACACATATATATTTTTTCTATATATTTTCAAGGAGATATTTGTCCTAAAAATATTATAGAGACAGAAAGACAAAATCAGATGGAGGGCAGATGGAGGGCAAAATAAAAATTGACCTTTGACTATATTTTTTTAAAGTTATGTTAAATGGTTCCTATTTCAAAACCCAGTTGAATAAATCACTCTGTGAGACAGTGTAGTGTGAACCATGCCAGTCTGGACAGGAAACACTTGGAGGAGGCGGTGAAGGAGCCATCATTCTCCTTCCTTGTTTCCTTTAGCCTAGGAGTTACTTTATGCTTTTCATCTTACCTTTGACCCTAGCATTCCTGTGATTTCAAACAGGAGGCTTCCACAGAGGCCTTGCAGAAAGGACTCAAAAGATGAGCTGGTACTTTCAGGTTCAGCAAGGGCTTGAGTTCTTCTGGAAATTGCCCTACCTCACAATAAAGTGGGATGCTTCATAGTTGAAGGACCGTGCCCTGTAACAACGGGAAACATTATAAATGAAGGACATTGTCTATCTCCTGTTCATCACTGGAGAGACTGCTCAAGAGCCCTTGCTGCTCTCGCAGAGGATCGGGTTTGGTTCCCAGCTAAACCCAAGAGTAGTGTGCACTTTCAGTGGAAGAGGCTGCTCATGTTTTTCTGGGTGTGAAAAATCTTATGATTTCATTGGAAAATGAATGAACTTTCAAAGATTTTGAATTAATTTCAAACCCTAGCAGAAGGTCAACAGCAGAGGTGCCTTTTTGACTTCCACTTACAGACAATAAAGCTCACCACAGCAGCAGCAGTGGAGACAGAGCCCAGCACAGCCACCTGCCCCCTGAGGACGTGTCTCTGACCCTTAGGGACACCCATTCAGATAAAGCAGGTCCTTGAATACACTGCAGAAAGAAACTCTAGGAGGAACTGGCTTATCACGAAGAGCTTTAAAGAGTAACCACAATATAAAAATTAAAAGTTTTAAAAACAAGCAAGAACATATAAGCCAATTACCTTAATTTTTTCATCCTAAAAGAACTTCCCTTTATAATTGAAATTATAAGGTGGTTTTATAAAGTGTACTGTTTATATTCTGTGATTAGAGAGAAGTGCTGACTGGATAAATTCAAGGCTCTGAGCATCTGTGCCCTAAGTAAGCACAGCCTTGTGTGGGATGTCCTTCAGAAACCAAGAGCTGTCTCTGCAGGCAACCTGTGCCATTGTATTGGCATTTCTGAGTGCCCACCAGGTTCCAGAGCGAGCCCCTTCCTTCCCCTATCCTGACAGTTTTCTCCGTGCTTCTATCCTACCTCACTCCAGATGACTCCCACATACATTAGCTAAATGACTGCCGTCATTCCTATTTCAGGGCTGGGGTGACCATCTCCTCCCTCTGATGACAGGAAGAAGGGCTTCCTGTCTCAGCAGCAGCGGCTCAGGTGGACCAGATGGCTCCTCAGCTGGGAGACCCCTGTGTGCTTTATTAGATGCATTAAGGCGTGCTAGCTACAGTTTTCTTTGCAACCTAAACGCGGAGCAAATCCAGACATCCAGAGAAGCTGAAATGAAAAGGCTCTGTCTCCTCTCGTGCCGCCATTTGCCAAGTGAGCACTTGTCAGCCAACACAGTCTATATATTTCAAGGAGACAAAGTCACCCTTAATGAGTTGGCAAAGGCTGTCACAGAGCACGCTGCTGTTTGCATCTTAAGGAACAGCACACACTGAGGGTGTTGGTTTGCCTTAACAATTGCAAGATATTTCTACTTCTGTTCTCTTTTGCATTCCCCCTTTGTACTGCACAATGCGAAAGAGATCCTGTTGACACTGATAAGCAGCGTGGCTGACAAACACCATCCTTTGCTGTGATAACCAATATTTCAGTCTCTCTAAGGTATCTGTCCTTGACAAAGCACCATCAAAAATTCTTTTCTCTATGGGGCTTCTGTCAATCACTTCCAGTTAACTCACTAATTATGAGTGTCTTCCATTCCCTTGAGATTACACAAATTATGTTCTTGATAACTTGTGGGGAGTCTCTCTCCTTTGGACTATTTTTATTGACTATAACAAAATATATTCTTAGATATTTTCTCCCCAGAATCCATATAACATCATTCATTTATCTGTAGTAACTCATATGTTTGGGGACTCTTTCCCTTATTTTTCATTCTGTGCTTGGTTTTCCTATTTACAATTCCAAATTATGACAAGTCCCTTCCCACCCTTCTGTGTGATTGTCAGATTTCTGGTTTATCGGCAGACACAGTATGCCGGCAGCTGCCATCAAATGACTCCCTCTACGCAGCTTTCTCTGAAGAAAGTCTCCGAGAGATCAGAAAATCTTCTCTAAATTAATTCCAAGTGCAGGCATGCTGTCCCTCTGTTCTTATCCTGTGAGAATTTTGATGGATCTGTCACAGGCTTGCCTACCTCCTTTTTGGACTGCTTCCCAAACAAAACAAGCATGCCTCTCATGTAGCACCTCAGGAAGAGAGCAAACTCCTGGGCATGGAGGAAGATG
>LOEQ01003076.1:251817-269484 GCA_001685075.1 Bramus lutescens | reverse complement strand
GAGAGAGAGAGAGAGAGAGACAGAGAGAGAGAGACAGAGAGACAGAGACAGAGACAGAGAACAAGAAGGGTGTTGAGGCCATGAACACTCATGCCTGCCCCCAGTGAGGTGCTTCCTCCAGCAAGATTCTGTATCTGAAAATCCTAAGACTTCCTCAACCAGCATCACCAGCTGGGAACCAAGTGTTCAAACACAAGAGTCTATGGGAGACATTTCTCTATGCCAGTATCTCCTCCCTACTTGGGAGTCTTCAGTGACTCTCAGAAATCGGAGCTCTTAGAGAATTCGCAAAACCAAGTGTGAACAGCAACCACAGCAGCAGCAGCAAGCAAGAAGCCAAGGAGCAGATGGGCTTAAAGGGCATAGAACAGTGACATTTGCGGTGTAGTTCAGAGTAGGGTAGTGGTCAGGCCTGAGAGCAGGGGAGCTAGAGTAGGAGTTTCTTTTTTTTAGAAGATGCTAAGGCCACTCAGTGCCCTGCTTTCCTTTTTAAGATTCCTGGTAAAAGGAATTACATTGAACCAAAGCATCCTTTTTCTCTTCAAAAAGGCAGGTATATTTCATCTCATATCACCTCGAATTTTGAAATGGGAATCATGTGGTTTAAAGAATTTCCATCTGGAAGTTTTCCCACTTCGAAGTGTGGCGGTCAGTTCTCAAACCATTGCTAAGCTAACTGAATGTATGGGCTTCAGGCTAAATGAGTTTGATGCAAACAAGGTACCTATGTTATTTCCTGCCTCTAACCTTGAAAGACTTTTCTGGCTTTCCCTGCATTTGTTTATTCTTCTCACAGAACTCCTCCTCCGATAAAAGCAAAGCCCCATCATCCACGATTTCATGTCAAGTTACTGGGAGCTTTAGCAGAAGCCACCTGGGCCATGAGTGTGTTATGAGACCCTCTACATTGCATGACAGTCTTGTTTTACAGCTTTCTTATCTCCTTTTCATTTGTTCAGCCACTGGTCACCAGTGGCTTACAATGCCACCAGGCTCTGTTGAAAGAAATAAAAAGATTCTGTTCTGCAGGCTCCTTATCTCTAGTTCAGTTTGCTTTTCCCAAGCCCCTGCAGAATTGTGACATCATTGGATTCCATGGCATAATTATCGCCACTCACAAAAACAATCCTGGAACTGTAGTCCTGATTGGCCAGAGCTCACTGTCATCCTTCAGGCATCCCGTTTCTCCGCTGCTCTAAAAATCTGACAATTACCAGCTGAAAATATGTATTATTTGGCTTTTTCCATCATTAGGTATAAATATCAGTATTGAGATAGAGAAACATAAAGCCAATCAGAACAGCTTAAATGGAATCATGACTCAGTAAATAGTATCCTAAGCAATAAATGGCTTCGTGAGTCCTGATGACTTCAATTCCTTAAGTGAACTCTCAAGTGAAAAACAGCAGCTAATTGTAAACTAGCACAAGACAGAAAGTGTAAATGCAAAGATTATAGTTTAAAAAGTTCTTTAATCTTACTGTAACATAATACTTCCTTGCATGGAGAATGTTCCATGTAAATAATGAATGGAGAGTTAGGGGCAAGTCTGTTGGGGACAGGGTTACTTACAAATATTAAATCTTTATTTCTTACAATACGGATATTGAATTGAAGTAAATTGTTATCATTACAGAAAGGTCCTAATACAGACAACGCCAAGGAATATGAGTGGGTTGGGAATAAAACAGGGTAGAGAAAATGGAATAATATGATTAAAAACTGTCACTGCTGTAATTTCACAATTATGCACACACACATACCGTAGCTAGAGAAGATAAACAACCCACGTATTGTTTATAAATGGGGAGGGAACCTAGCTTTGGGGGTGCCCTCATGTTGTACAGCATCAGTAAGGAGAGCCAAGTGCCCAGTCCAAGCCCTTCAGAATGCTTCCATTGTTCATTTACTTACAATTTTGAGAAGCTGGTGTCTAGAAATAGTGTAAAATAACAGAAAAGCCCTGATGCTTTTAATACAGTATTCTAGACAGTATTTAGTAAAGGAGAATAATTAAACAGTGATTCATCCATAGGTGCAAGTATAACACAGTGTGAAACCACTAGAGTGTCACAGAAGTAGGGTAAGCCTTGTTGATGGTGTTGAGTCAAAAGAGAAGGCTGTGAACTTGCAATGTGGAACACCATGTAACTGTGAGGGATTACTTTTAAAATAATTCCGTTGAGAAATACAAAGTTGCAAGAAGGGCTGGAGAGGCAGCCGGAAGGTTAAGAGTGCTTGCTGCTGCTATTCAGAGAACCTGAGTTCAGTTCCCGGCAGGCTCATCAAGTGGGTTCACAACTGCCTGTAACTGCAGCTAGCAGTGTCCTCTTCTGGCACCCATAGGCACTGCACACACATGCACCTAGAATGAAAATAAATAAAATAGAATGAAAATAAAATCTATTTAAAAAGTGTTATAAAACAAATATGTTTATTTTTGGAAATGAGAGTGAAATTATTTCTATTGAATCATTTTACTTGTTTTCATTCCCCAACTACTAAACAGTAGTCATAATTTTCTATATTAATAGTTGTTTTTATTTATATCATAATTACAGGTATGCGTAGACTATCACATGGTACAAAATATAGCTCATTTTTACTTAATCTTTGAATAGAAACTTGAAGTTTTATGTTTTATGGAAAAATAAGGAGGAATTAAGATCAGTATTACTAAAGCCTTTAGAATTGCTTTCAAATTGATTCTCCTTCAGCGTGGGGCTGATATTCAAGCCTCTAGGTTGCTTCCCTATTTCAAAAGACCAGACTGCTCATAACTATGGCTTATTTGCATTTGAGTTTTGAGCAGTGCTTGCTTGTTCTTAGTGCCCTAAGTGCTTTTGAAGGTTCACAGTCCTCTTCGAACATCCGATTTCCTCAAGACAATGATTGGCATGAAACTAGGAGGCAAGTTTGTGAATGGCCTCAGAAGTTATTGAGTGGAGAGAAATATACAGGTATAGGCTTTTTTAAAGAGCAGTGCAGGTCACATGAATGAAATAGAAGCTCGCACAGGACCGTCTGTGCCTTAGTCTTTTAGAGAGCTGGGAGTGGGGTCATCATCTTCAGTTTTCACAAGTCTTAGCTACAACCCCAGGCTATGAACCACTTTCTTTTTTAAGATCCCTGGCTATGAACTACTTAGGAATGGGAAGAGGGGTGTGGGGGGGCAGAGATAGGGAGCAACAGAGGATTAAAGAGTGAGGGGTGCATATGACAGAATTAATATGTGCATGTATGAAAATGCAATAAAGCCATTCTTGTGTGTAATTACTATACCCTGAGTAAAAAAAAAAAAAAGACATTGCAGGAAAGATTGTGAAGGAGTCGCATGGGTTAAAGCCTCTTTGTCGCTTTTAAAACAGCTGATATATCGTCCCCACACCCCCACATCTGCAGTGACTGCCTGTTGCTTAACTATTTTCTAGATTTTGTTACCTCCAATGTTATGTTATGACACTTTTTTTTAAGCCATCCTTCCTCTGTTCCAAAAGATTTAGGCAAGATTCCTATGCCTGGGCAAAGTCTGTCCCTGGTCACAGTGATTGAAAAAATACTAATGTTAACTTGGGCTTTATAACACTCGGGCTATATAATCCATAGAGTATAAGAACATGCAGGTTTTTCGTTAATCTCCTTCAGAAGTATTTCTTTTGTTCTCCATTCCTACCACACACTGGGTACCTCAAGATGGACCGTCTCACAAAACTCTTACAACATCTCGGGAGGGCAAGAACGTCCCACTTGATTCCCAAAGGTAGAGATCAAATAGGCCAAGCGGATGGCGATGCACTGAGAACCGATCCTGGTCGCATGCATAGCCTGGTGATATTAGAGACTGACATCAGCTGTCCACTAGGGCTGTGATGCTTTGAGTGTGCAGAANGGGGGGGGGCAGGCTGACTGTGGGCCCTTCCAACTTTTAATGCTAAGATTCTGTTTTTTATTTTCCTTTGGTCTTCATTGCATCCTTTCTCATGCTCTTTTCATTCCAAGATTCAATCCCAAGACAGAATTATGGTACTTCACCAGCTGTTGTGTCAGGTAGGAAAATTCTAATTCCTTTCCGACTTAATTGGAGGGAGGAGATGGATCTCACCTGGTTTTCTCCAAAACTCTTCAAAGCAGTGGTTCTCAACAGGGGTGGATTTAGAAGAGTCTGCATTTCATTTTGCCAAAGGGAGGGACATTTAGCTGTGAGTCTGTTGACTAGGACCATCTGGCTCTATGTCTGGAAAATAGATATACCGTCTTTAAAACAAAAGGTAAGATCTCAAAGACACTTTGTCCCAAAAGATATGCAGAAGATTTCTCAATGTTTTGTGTATCTGTGGGTCTCACTGCTTGACAAAGTCGTCAGAATTTCGGAAGAGTGGAAGAAAGATTTTACTTTTTTCCAAAAAAGAAAAAAAAAAGAGCATGTATTTGTAAAAAAAGATTGAGAAGCGCTGCTTTTGAGAGCAGAATTCCTCAGAAATCAGAAAGTTACCCCCATGTGCTTGCTCGGCTCCCAGGACAGGGTCTGAGATGCGTACTCAAATCATTTGTTGAATGAATCAAAACTTTCAATTTTCTAAGAGGTTATATTTGGGATATCAAAAGTGACGCTTCTGATATTCCATTTCACAGCAAGGAAACAGAGGTTAATTTGAGGCTACATGAGGGTCTTCAACAATCAATTAGCAATATTTAATTTGTTTTGTAAAGTTTAATGGTGCAATGTGGAGCTGAGTATATGTGTGTAAAGAAGGTGCTTTTAAAAAAATAAACTTTGAACTGCATGGATACTGGGCCTTCATTTCGCTTTGGTTTGTTGCAAAGAGGAAAACGGACACAATTATTAATTTTTGTTAATTTATTTTAACTAACTGAAGAGTCACAGGAAGCACGAAGAGCTTGGAACTCTTTGGGCCTTTGGCATGTCAACTTTGGCATGTTAAGTGGTTAAAAATATTCAAACGGGACTAAAAAGGTCATTGGAAAGAGTACATGAAGCATAATTCAGGAAATGCCTTAAAGAACTGGGGAGGCAGTTGAGTCTGGCAGCCAGAAAAATGGCTTTCAGCAGAGAGCATCCCACTCAATGCCACTACGCTTGCCTGATACAGGTTCTGAAGGGGAGCACTTCCTCCTGTCCTGTGGATTTCATTAGTTATGCCTGTAGCTATACTTTCATCTTAGAGCCACATCAGTGCAAAGAGTTGGCTTGCAACTGGACATCACTTTGGTACTCTTGTTTTCCATGGATTGCCATTCATTAAAATGTCATGTGCCTGTTGTCCCTCCATGTATGACCTATCGTAGCTTAATGTTTCTTTTGTGTTAAAACATGTGACAATGTAGAGGAAACTTGGTCTGGTATGTATAGTTTTTACTTCCTTTAACCTTTGTCCCCTTTGTTGGACAGAAGGCTCATACTCATCATAATTAACTAACATTAATAATAACAAATAATCCCTCAACCAAGCATCCTTTTATCTTTAAGAACACAGTGAATGCTGGGCATGGTGGTGCACACCCTTAATCTAAGAATCCAAAAGGCAGAGGTAGGCAAATCTCTAGGAATTTGAGGACAGCCTGGTCTACGTGATGATTTCTAGGCATCTCTGTGATAAGACTATTTCTCTGTGTGTGTGTGTGTGTTTGTGTGTGTGTGTGTGTCACAATGAATATAGCAAGATATTAACACACATATTGCAATGAAAATTGCAAGCCAATTGTCAGAATTATTTACTTTACAATCATGGGTCGCCTCTATACAAATCAGTCTTGGCAAGAAACGGTACCTAACCTCGGGAGTTCCCATCTGATTCCACTGAACCTCTCAAGTAGATAAACAACTTGCTAAACATAATACTTTACAAAACTTAAGCCTGTGAGTGTATGTCTGTGGAACAAGAAATAAAACCACAGTAGAAAATTAAAATCCAAGATCTGGAGCTTGTGAATTGAGACAATCACCGGACGCTTGCAGGAGGCCCTTATTTCAATCCCACAGCACCCACATAAAAAACCAGACACGCAGTAATGCCAGCGCTGGGGAGGCAGAGACCAACCACTCTAGCCCAGTAGGCGAGGCCCAGACCAATGAAATACCCAACCTCAATAAAAACTGTGGATGACTCTTGAGGAATGACATCCAAAATTGATATCTCCCTACCCTACATACATGTGCAGACATACAAATCTGCACCTCTACATGTGTGCACACATAAAACCATGTAACCCCCCTCACATACACATGAAAACTCAATATGATTTGTGGCCAATAAAAGATATATTAAGTTGTCAATAGTTGGGTACAAAGGAAGGGGCCAATAGAACGTTCTTATGGAAAACCATGTTTTGGACCATTTTATACCTTAGTTCCTCCTTATAAGATTTGGACACCAGATGTACATATTGTATAGCTGTATTCTCCTTAGGCTTATGTCTAAATAGCAATAGATGTGTTTTCTAGAATGGTCACTAACTGGCTTGTAGACAGTGTCACTGGATTTTGAACAATTGTATATCTTTTATCCAACTATTGACCATATTCAGAAAGCAAACTGAGCCTGATGAGGTAATAAATCTTCCACAAATATCCCAATGTGCCAGTATCAAGTGATTTAGATAATCAGCTTTTGCCAATATATGAGCCAACCAAATTGCTCTACTATACTAGAGCTCAAGATATTAACTTAATTATCCATGGAGATATAATCTATTCTGTTTTCATTCCACCGGTATTTTAAACATTACCAAACTATTTTTAAGTACTATGCTAAGCATTGAAGATATAAATATGAATAGAAAGTCTGTCCTTATTTTAAAAAATCGGCATCATAGTTCAGTTTTATTTTGCTGTTTCTTGTGATGTTATTTGTGATGATATAAGTGGTATAGAGAAACAAGAAAATAGAAAATTTGAGATTCAGAGTAATAAGGTGAATTTGGAGTAGGATCAGTAAGGCTGAATAGGAGTTTGTCAGACAGACACCAGTGGAGAGGTCTGTCAGGCATATAGCACAGGATGTGCCAACTCTTAGAGTAGCTGACAGTATGAGGCCGTTGAGTGACAGCATGTCCCTTCAGATTTGAGGACAAAGTATGACCTTGGCATGTATCAAAGCTAGGTCTGTGTGATTCTCATGTGGGGTAAGGACTCTTTGTTCTCTCAGTCACGTCTCATCTTGTTTTATTTATGTATTTATTTAATCTTTGTTGGTAACATACTATGTGTTAGCTTGAGTTCAGTGCTGGAACTAGAAATTCTCATTAGTAAAGAAAGACATTGGTTATGAATATTTTAATACAACAATATAAATGCTTTACTATTAATTTTTGATTCATTAAAAAAATGCTCCAGTTCTGAAGCTATCTGTGTCCTTTTCCGTGGTGGACACTTGGGGAAATTACTGACCTTTCTGTAGCTCATTACTTCTCTGGGGAAACACCAACCACATAAGGAGGTTGTAAGCATTGATTAAGTTAAACCGTACACTCTGCTTAGAACAGACCCTGACATTAACTAAGTGTTCAATGTTCGCTAAAACCATGCTAATCATTATTGGCACAATATATTATGTCGGTACACGAAGGAACAATAGCCATAAACGAGCAGAGGTCAGAGAAAGGCCTTGGGGAAAGAATTTTCTCACCATAGAAACAAAGATACATGGGAATTACCTAAGTTAAAACAAACAAACAAACAAACAAACAAAAGACAGAGCTGAGAGTTTCAGACCAAGGGAGCAACTTGGGCAATGACTTCTGAGAGCTGGAAAGGCTGGGAAATTAGAGACAGCTTAGCAGGACAGCAATATATGTACAGAGATGGGGAGGAGGGAACTTGGCCCTAGAAGTAGGTCAGCTGAATCAGCATCCTCAGGTAAGGTAGCGAGCTCTATCCTGAGGAGAATGATGTAATCGCTCTGCTTATGGGACAGAGAATGTCCGGGAATCAGGCAAGATCAGAACAGGCCAAATGCACTGAAGAATCTCAGAAAGAAATCACAGTAGCAAATAGTCCTATCCTGGAAATGACCGTGACATAGAATGCTAGCGAGTTTGTGATTAAGGGAAGGGGACAGGACACCCCAAATGCTGTAACCAATTGAGTACCAGGATAGACGTCAAAAGGACAAAGCACAGGTCTTCAGTTCCTGTAACTCAGTGACCTGCCCCCCACCCCTTTGAGGAGCTTAACTGAAGGAGGCTCGGGTGTGCTGGGGAGAAGGCTGAGTTTCTCTAGTGAATGTGTAAGCGTTGAGATACCCGTCACACATGCCAGTGGAGAGTCGAACAGCAGTGGCAGTGTGTGTCACTGCTACGCACGCTGTCTTTACGTGGCGGTTGTGTTTGGAGTTACTGTCACAGAGCTTAGCCCTTGCTGCCAGAATGAATGAGCTTGAAGCAAGAAAGAGTGGCAGAATCCTCGGTTTAAGGAAAGGAGCCCAAAATGGAAGCACAGAAGAGTAAAGGAAAAGGCGCCATGTACTAGATGGAGAGCCAAACAGAGGAGGAAGATTCAGCTATGTCAGAAGCAAGTCTACCACAAGTGCCTAGGAGTCTTAAAAACAAGCCATGGGATGTCATTCAACCTGATCACTAGGAGGGTGGAGATGGCGCAGCAGTTAAGACCACTTGCTGCTCTTGCAGAGGACCCGGGTTCAGTTCCCAGAACCTATGCCAGGCAACTCACACCACCTACCCCTCCAGTTCCAAGGGATCTGGCCTCCACAGGAAACCTCACACAGGTACAAATACGTGTGCACACGTGTGTGTGCATCTGTGCGCGCACACACAAACACACGCACACACACACACCAAATGAGATTTTAGAAATTCTCTAGTGAATTTGATAGTGGTATTTTGGGGAAAAGCCAAGAAGAGTAAATGTTTGTACATCATAGGCAGTTGTAGCAACTCCACAAGTTTGACTTTAAGGATTGAAGATGATCTAAAGAGACAGAGAATTCAGCTGATTATTTGTTGATCTTTTTAATGGAATATTTCTATTATGGGAAGAAAGAAGGACAATAGTTAAAGATGTATCTAAAGGGAGGTAAGCAACAGGAAGGGCCTCAAGAAAGTCCTGCTTGTATGGGGCATGAAGAAAGGGTGTTGTGTGTGCATGGAGGAACAGGAAGCTGCTCTTGGTTTCTATGGAAAGTTCTAAGTGATACGTGATAGTCTTGAGGAGATGCAATGGGAGGCCTCAGGCAGAAGGGAGAAAATGGAAAGTTTGAGGGCAGTTCATTCAAAACTACAGAGTGGACTTTTGTGACAATTTAAAATTTTTTGCTGTGGTGTGAATGCATGTGTGTGTGTGTGCGCGCGCGCACACGTGTGCATGAGTGCATGCTTGCGGTGGCCACAGGAAGCCATAAGAAAGTCAGTTCTCTCCTGTCACTGTGGGTTTCAGAGCTGAACCTCTGGTCATTCATCTTGTGAGGCAAGGGCTTTTTCCCACAAAGTCATATTTCAGGTTCAGAAAATTTGATTTTGTTTGCTGTAATGATCAACAGCCAAGAAAATAGATTAATCAGCTCTGAAGATTTCTCGTATGGAGTAAGAAAACAGGAAATGCACTCTGATGGCTCGGGTACAGAAGTAACTGAACCGCAAACGGTTTTGAGGAAGACTTTGAAGAACAAGCAGAAGATGAAAGAAGATAGAAAGAAAAATGTAAGCGACTCAGGTGTGTGGAGTAGTGAGGATCAGAAAACTTGGATTTTAAGATTCTGGACCATGAACTATTTCTTGATGATGGACTTGATCACGGGGCCAGGTCACCAAACTGGGCTTCGGTACCCAGGGACACAAGATACTGCTAGACAAGTCCAAAGTGAGAGGTGAGGCTTCAACAGTGAAGATGTAGTTGAGAAATAATTACCAGGGGGGAAATACCAAGGGGAGAGTAGCGATGTCCAAAGAGAGTGGCTGATGCTGGGGATCATGGGACCCTGAGGTGTGTCACCCTTGTCCCCTCTCCTCCGTCACTGCTCTGTGACACCATCCCTGGTCATTTCCCTTAGAAGACAGATGACTACAGCCACACATCCTTAATAGGCGTCCTCTTCATTCCTTGTTTACTTTGGAGATTGTAGTTCAATTACAACATTTCTCTACTTCTCCCTTTCCTCCCTCCACGCCCTCTGATCTGCCTCCTTCTGCTTCTCCTTTTTCACTAACTGATGTAGGAGGGTCATCTGTCTATGTGTTTTCATTGGTTAATAAAGAAACTGCCTTGGCCCCTTTTGATAGGCCAGCCCTTAGGTGGGTGGAGTAGACAGAACAGAATGCTGGGGGAAAGAAAGCTGAGTAGGGCAGACACCATGACTCTCCGCCCCAAAGCAGACGAATGAGGCTCCGGNGGACGAAAAGCAGGCCCGCTCCCTAAAGCTAGCCATGTGGGAGCTGGGCCGGACGAAAAGCAGGCCTTCTCCCTAATCACTACAACTAACAGTTCTTTCTCACATGTACATGTATTTTCACATATGTGTGTATTCCTAAGTATAATCCGTTAGCCTATGTAATGTTACTTGGCCATTTGGCACCCAACAACCAATTGGCGTGTTCTTCCCGGGGGAAGATCATGGCTTTACCTGGTTGCACACTTTACCCGGTGCAGGACTGAGGCATCATGAGCTTTTCACCACCCAGTTTAGCATGTCCACTGGTGTCATGCTTGGTCAGCTCATGTTCAGGTGGCCATGTTGCTAGGACTTTGTAGGTGTAGCTTCTGATATTACTAAAAGATACAATTTCACAGCAAACTCCCCATCCTCTGGCTCTTATGATACTTTCACTTAGGAAAGCCTAAGCTGCATAGTGAAACTTAGTCCTCCTCCCCTCACCCCACATCAAACTAAACAAATCAGATGGCAAAACACTTTACAGCGGGCTTTGTGGGTTTTGTAGTTAGTGACGTGGATTTGCACTGGAGCATCTCCTTAAGTAGGAGGCAAAGCCTAGCTTTGTACAGCCATCCCTTGGAAAGAATTCCTTTTGAAGACTCCCCCATATCTCCAACAGGCTGGGGGATAGGGTTTACATGTCTTCAAAGGAAGAAGCTGTTTCTCAAACTCTTGACAGCACATGTTCTCCTGGATTCCATGTGCTAATTCCGAATGACTTCCATCTCATCCCTTAATTAAAAATTAGGTCCATTAGTAGTTCCAATTAGCAACAATTAACCATAAAATTCTGTTTACTGTAAGAGACCCGACACAGTTATAAGTGCTCCCGCAAGCCACACTTAGAAGTCAGTTTCCTTTCTCCCCTCAAACACTGTGTGTTTCTTTCATGGCAAGAAGGCATTTCTTGAACTGTACTAAGCAATCCCTTCTCTTTCTTTTCAGTAAGTTGTAATGATGGGAATTTGTTCTGCTACTTGGCTATTCACCCAGTGGGTATTTGCACACCCTCTATAGTACTGCAAAGAGCCAGGACACGGTGGTGCAGAATGTGCCCTTTGCCTTGAAAGAACAAAGAGTCTAACTGTAGGCCTGGCTCTAGAGAGCAAGCACATGGCCCGGTAGGTGGCAGAGCTCTTGAATTGTCTGCCCACCAGACTACTTGTTAAACAAGTATTAGATATGTTGGAATATGTGCACTGAGTCATCATGTTCCTGCTGGTGCATTATGGGAATACAGTTTGCAGTGATGTAGTCATGTGACTTCCTCTAAAGATTCAGCCAATTGACTCTTCTGGTACATGAAGATCATTGTTATTTCGCACAGTGTTTTTTTTTTTTGCTTGCTTTTTGTTTCTGTTTTTGCAATTGTGTGTGTATGTGTGTGTGTGCGTGCACGTGCAAAGTTGATATCTAGGATCTTCTTTGATCACTTCCCTTGTCTGCTGGGATTACCAGTGGCCACCACACCCACCCAGACCCAGGGATCTTAATTCTCATCCTCATGCTTACAGGGCTAGTACTTTATCCACTGGAACTCATTGTTTCTGTGCTGGCCCTTTGGGGAATATACAGGGATATACTGCAAAGCCATGCTATTTATTTTTGTGACCAGCAAGATGTGTCTGTGAAGTTCCCCACAGTAAAAAGTTGGGGCTTTTCAGGGTCTAATGTCTTTGCCAGGGGAACATGGAGGAAGCATGCAGACAGAGGCAAGCAATAGCTGTGTTTCCTTATAGCCTCTGCCAAAGATGGTAAAGTGTGCACCATGCAAGCGAGATGATCTGAGATTGTTCTCCGGGGCTGATGTAATAAAGTCTGGCATGGTCATGTGTGTTTGTAATCCCAGCACTAGGGCGGCAGAAATGTGTGGATCCTTGGGGCTTACTGCTGGCCAGCCTCACTGAATAGTGGGTTTCAGGTAAAGTGTCCCCAAAACAAAGTCAAATAAAAACAAAACATGCAATGTGTACAGCATCCTGAGTAATGAAAGCCCAGAAGTTTGCTTCTGATGTCCACTCACATACCCGCACGCACACACACACACTTCATTTATTACTACAAAGATAGCCAACTGACCAGATTTGATATACATGCTGTAATTTGCCCACCGCTCTTCATCAGTATCGTATGTTCAGTGCTGTCTTTGACTTTACTTACAAGACATGGGAAGAAGTTCCTTCCTTTCAAATCAGCATCTTTGTGCAAAGTGGCAGAGGCTAAGACAGAGCCAGAGAGACTTTTCTTAGCACGGTCCTGCCACTGCTATGTCTTACCCAGACACAGCTGCTTCAGAGAGTGGCTTGTCACCCTGAGGGAGTAGGTAAGCCACACTATCTTATTTCAAAATCAACTACTTCATAAAGGGAGCCCACGATTGATGGCGTGGTCGCCTTCTCTGTGTGGCAGTCAGAGGAAATTGCCACACCTAGCTGTGTGGCAGCTAGGTGGGCAAACAGCAACACACAGTCATAGAGGGAGCAGGGCACTGACTTGGAGCCCAAGAGAAGCAACCAAAGTGTCACCTACCACATGGCTCATAGCTAGTTTACTTTGACACTACATCCCAAAGCCATAGATATGTTCATCCACATGCAACCGAGGAAAATAAGCATTCAAAGGCAAAGTGGATTTGGAAGGGAGCAGGCTCCCTGTGCATGCTCCACACATCTGGCATGGAAAGCTTACAGTTCCCTTTTTAATCAACAGCATAGACTGGGCACTTGGGACTCCGTGAGAGACTTTAGCTGTGAATTGCCTGTGAGGTAGCACTTGCTGTAGGCAGACTGGAAACACACAGTACTGAAGAGACAACACTAACAGACACATTAGCGTTTCTCTAGACTCCATGGCAAATTAGTTCATCAGAAAGCAACGTGCTGGAACCATGTGATTGTAGGTCCCTGTTGCAAGGCTTTCTGTGTGTGTAAATGGCATGTCTTCACCCCTTCTTTCTTACAGCACTCTGCATCCCTTATACTAGGAAGAAAGGACTTGCCCGAGTCCAGGAGCTGGTGTCTCTCCTTAGAGGAACGCAGGGGTTTCTTATGCATCCACCGTGTAGTGTGAAGAGCCTAATCTTGTCGCCTTTGTATCCGAGCTATCAGGACAGCTGGAATTAGACAGGATATGGTGGCTTTTGCTTTTTAGCTCCTAAATGTTTATGAGTTTGGTTACCTTGTGTTATTCATCTGTTTATGTTTGGTCTTAAGAAATGGAATCCCACTATGTAGCCTAGGCTGTCCTTGAAATCTCAATCCATGACACTGTTTCTAAAGGGCTAGGATGCCAGGCATGTACTAATGTTTCCCATGTGTTTCCTGTTCTTAATTTGTGCTTTTTATTATCTAGCCCTTGATTTTAAGAGCCTCTGACACATTCAACGCAGAAGTCTGAAGACTAGCCCCTGTTTAAAGATGTACGAGAAGAGGGGCAGAATATATCAGTCAATGTGGAATGCTGACCCAGCGTGTTCAGAGCACTAGGATTAATCTTAAGACTATGCAAACACACACGCGTGCGTGACACACACACACACACACAGAGAGAGAGAGAGAGAGAGAGAGAGAGAGAGAGAGAGAGAGAGAGCGCCATGAGGAAATACAGATGAGATAAGAGAAGCCTGCATGCTACAAAGGCTTCTTGGGGAAAGCAAGATGAAACTCAGACTTGATAATGCCTTGGTCTTGTGAAAATTCTCCACCACTCAGTGGTGTAAGTCACCCATGTCCATGCAGATGTGAATGGGAAAACATGGTATTAAACACAGATATGTATTTAGAATCAAGAGACTGCACACGATTTCTGGCCTTTGCTAGTTCATAATTCATCCTCAATGAGAG
This sequence comes from Bramus lutescens, assembly GCA_001685075.1. Taxonomy (NCBI): domain Eukaryota; kingdom Metazoa; phylum Chordata; class Mammalia; order Rodentia; family Cricetidae; genus Bramus; species Bramus lutescens. The sequence continues at coordinate 255,236 of LOEQ01003076.1, read as the reverse complement.
CTCCTAACATTTGCTTCCACTCTCACGTCTCCATACTTTAAATATATGTAAGAATTCATGCCCACCTTCCTAACTGCACACAACACCGAGAGAAGTTATCGACAGAGCATACAGGTGCCCGGGAAGTAACTGATTTGTGAGATGTGTCACATAACTCAGGCTTCCTTTCCTATAGTCAGGAAGTGTGAGCATTTTCTCAAGGAGCACATTCTTACAGATGCTGTGAGAGGCCTAAGCTTAAAAGCCAAGTGGAATTTTAGAATACGGTTTATGACACACAAGTTGAAGAAATATTACAGGAGCGAATTCCATATTTTGTTAGCACAATTGTTATTATATAATACAATTATATTGTTATATAATTTAAACATTATAAATAAGAAAAACAACATAATGCACAAAAACCTGACAGAATGATAACTGTCTATGATTTTGAGGGTTAAAAAAATACAGGAAAAATTTGGAAACACGTAACATGTTCACTTGTATGTGTTTTCAACTGCTCTTTTATAAACTTTGAAATTTTGCTTAGTAAATAACATGGTTTACTAACATTTAAATAACATTTTCAGATATATTAAGGAGACATGTTATTTTTATCTTTGAGACTGTAATATATTTATATTTCTCCCTTTACCTTCCTCTCTCCAAACACTCCTGCATACCTTTCCCGACTCTCCTTCAATTTATAGCCTCTTTTAGGCTGTTATTGTATACATATATGTATATCCATACTCCTAGATATAATCTCTGCCGTCCATACACTGTTATTTGTTAGTATCAAGAACACAGTGCAGAATTAATGTCAGTGGGATGCTTCTGTCACTGACAGCGATGGACAGAGGGATCTCTGCAGTTCTCCCAAAGCCCACTATAAGTGGACTTTGCAAGCACTGTATCTCCTTGTAGATGCAGCTTAAATGTATTGAGCATCTACAGGCACTTTTGAGTTTTATGTGACTTCATTAAATATCCGTCAGAAGGTCATTGTCCCTAACCAGCTGGCTGCTGCTTTGGGTAGTTTTCATGCTGAATCTAATTTCAAGTGATATATTCCTATCTTTGCAGGCAGCAGTTAGGAGCATTTAGAGGCTTCCCAGTTCAGCTAATGTGAGAATCTCAGTCTCTGGTGTTTGTCGAAATTGACATACAGTACTTAAAATCAGGTCCATACATAATACATCTAAAGTAATGTATTGATTGCAAGTCTAATTTCCTCATGATAAATATGCACACACATCTATACTCTTATTATATACATATTCTCTAGTTTTCAGCCTAAAACTATATTGCTGGCAACCACTTGTTTCTCTGGGATGCACACCACCTAGTATTATAGCTGTCAAAGTCAAGTAGGTTTCATTCTCAAGTCAGTTTGTTGCCCAAGTCCCTGCTTATACTGCCTTCCTTCAGCGTTCTGTTTTATCCATTCTGGTGATGTGGATTTTATCAGGTCAGTCCCGTTTTCCTCATCTGAGCCAGGCACTCGGCTGCATTCCCTGTCCTTTGATTAAATATTGATGGAAAAGCCATTGGCTAACTCACCTTCACACTGCACACCAAAGCCACAATGGCTCCAATCGTTCCCTTGCAAATGGAAACAAAGCCCTGAGCAGACTTTCAACCACTCGTGTCCTTTGATCCATATGAGGCGGGCACACCTTCAGCTGGCTGCAAAGCTCTGATGGCTACAGAGTGGCGGGTGGCACACTCCCGTAAGGGGCACTCTGATTATCCTGCCTGCCTGCTCTGAGCCCAGACACCTGCCCAGGAGACTCATCTGCCAGGGAAGATGGAGACTCCAGATTTGGGAAATTTGAGTTTGATTGAATGTGAAAGGTGGAGTGAGGGGAGCTGGAAAGATACCTCTGCAATTAAAAGCATGTACTTCCCTTCCAGAAGACCCAAGCTTGGATCTCACGTCAGGCAGCTCACAACCACTTGTAGCTCCTGCTCCAAATGATCTGGATCCCCCCTTTGCTCCTGTGCTCGTATACATTTACCCCACCCCACCTCTTTATACATATAGTTTAAAACGTGATTTTAAAATAATAATGATATCCAAAGTCATGGGAAAACATTTGCATATTTCAGATATTTGGTGTGGAAGATGAAAACCTACAGACTAAACACTAGGGACCAATGATTGCCCAACATTTAGGTTCATTCAGAAGGGGAAGGAGAGAGGATGCCCACCAATGATCCAAGGCCACCGAAAGAGCAAATCTGGGATTTGGACAGGCTTAGGGAGGTGACAACTTGGGCTCTGTTGGGTGTGATAGGCTCTTCCCGAATGCTCCTTTCATCAGCCTTACCCAGCAAGCGGAGGGCCAAGGCAGGGGGCATCCTTGCTTTTGACAGAGGTCCAGCTGTCGTTGACATTTCTCTGGACAGGGTGGTTTGTGCATTTTCAGGAAATGCTTTTTTGCATGTTTTGCAGCATTCGCTTATCGAGGGGCCTGGTCTGATGACCATGATTAACCTTTGAAAACTGTCTAATTGGACATATTATGTACTTGGAAATAGCTACAGCTAATTAAAGGCTCTTGGAAAGTTTCCCATGAATTCTTCCCATGTCTCAAGGACAGTTTTAACACTGCCTGAAAAACACAGCCAAACACTGAGTGTCCGTGACAAAGGATAAACAGAAACACTAGGTAGGCCAAAAATAAGTGTTTTGTTCCTTGCATGTGCACACCTTAGGGACACATAGATTTGATCTATAGAGAGCACACCCTTGGAGTGTCTTATGTGTTGTGACTGATAGGCACAATCACTCTCTAGGAGTGTGTCCATGTCCTCTACAGATGGTTCTTTGCAGTTCAGTGTGGCCTATCTTATTTACGTTCCCTCCTCTGTCTTAAAGTTCTCAATGTAAGGCCTGCCATCTTTGTTCATAGCACTATTTCACACCCTCCCTTATGCAAAGACGAGGGGCACCTTTGATCTGATGCTCAAGTATTTCCTTTCCATTTCAGGCCCTTGTTTTTCATTCTTCCTCTCTTTCTTTCCTGTCTTATCAAACTGTAACTCTCTTGTTACTTTTCATCGGTTTGATCTTTTCTTGTCTTATTTGTTTTTGAGATAAAGTCTTGCTATGTTACCTGAGGTGTCTCAAGTTTGCAATCTTGCTGCCTTTGCCTTATAAATGAAGAGATAAAAGGCATGTGACACCATGATATAGCTTTTCCTTCTGTTTTCTTATCTGTCCTCTCCTGCTTTCATTGATTTAAAGTATAAATAACCTCTATTCCATATACCCCTCCAGTACATTCTTGCTCATGGTGCCTGTTTCTCCGCTTGATGCCTTGGGTAGGTAGCCCTGTCTCTAGTTTCTCAAGGTTCTGTTAGTAGGACACTTTGGTTTTTTTTTTTACACTTTTTTATTAAAAATTTCCACCTCCTCCCATTTCCCTCCC
>LOEQ01003076.1:226136-245263 GCA_001685075.1 Bramus lutescens | reverse complement strand
AAGAAAGAAAGAAAGAAAGAAAGAAAGAAAGAAAGAAAGAAAAGAAAAAAGGTTAATAGAAGACAATGAAACTGATGGTGGAAAATGGCACTAAAATGCTTATGATCCTCCATCATTCAAACTTTCCATCCCTTCTAGAATTCCATTGCATTTGCTCCTTGATTCCATGATTCTCCTCTTTTTCCATGATGCATTTTGAAGTTCAGCAGAATTGGATTAAGATTGGAAATAAGTACAAAATTGGGTACCTTGGAGGGGGAAAATCAATATGTGGATTTGAATCGAAGCCCTTACTCGAAACTGTCAGACCAAAATGATCTATTTTATGACTCCTAGAAAAAAAAAATTAAACCTGCCAGAGCCTGGGCAGAGCACATATATCCATCTTAGGATGGTGAGTTACGAATCAGTGCCCTATCACACAAGGAGGCCTAAAGCCAGAAGGAAACATCAGTGCTCATTCTTCGCCTAGAGAGAAGACCGTGGCGGTTTACAAGCTTAACTGTAGGCATGTGGATGGGGAAGACCCCCTAGTATTTTAACACACTCACACTGGAGATTTGGCTCAGATGGTGGGTTCAGCTCTATTTCCCAAGTGAACCAACAGGCTGGAGAGGGAACTCAGTGCTTGAGACCAATGGCTGTTCTTGCAGAAGACCCAGGTTCCGTGTCCAGCATGCTCAAGACAATACAGAACTTTGTGGGACTCCAGTACCAGGGTGTCCAACACCTTCTGACCTCTGTAGACAGCTGTGTGCACATGGTGCACTGAAGCTCACACAGGCACACAGACCCATAATTAAATAATTAAATAAACCCTTAAAATGGACCACGACTTCCATGTAAATAAAAACTATTCTTTGCCGGCAGTCTCCCGCTGCCCCTGGCACACTCCTTTAAGCCCACAGCAGTAATTGGGATGACTAAATTGGCCCTTCGGTTTCTCCCTCAGTGTCAGTACCAGCTAAGAGGATTACCCTATATTTGGATATGAAAGGGTTTTTTATTTTTTTTAAAACTGGTGGAATTTAATCCTGATTAGTCCCTTTTGTATTTATAAAACATACAAAATGGGAAACAAAGCTCTCAACTGAGTGCCCAATTTCACACCCAAATTGACTTTCTTTGACACCCTTCTAATGTGTTCTCTATTTGCCTGCAGACTGAATCTTGGGTTGAGCTGGGAAGAAATTTCATTATGTCCTTATTTTTTTATTTCTTGTTCCATCCGGAAATACTTCAGTTTTTTTCTAAGGTATTTTTTTATTACTCTCTGATCTTTATAAGTGACGGAATCCTCTGTTAAGATGCCTGAGATTCGGCATATTTAACAATTTCGTCACTCAGCTTGATTGACAGCTGATTGTAATGGCTTAATGAGGGAGAGCCTATCTACATTACTTCGCTGTTTCTGTGGTTAAAAACACCATGGCCAAAGGTAGCAAAGGGAAGAAGGCTTTGTCTTGTCTTACGGTACCAGAGAGTCTATTGTGGTTGGGAAGGTATGACACAGCCAGGAAACACAGGACCACAGAGGCAGCAAGCCTTATAGCCCAGCCACGTGGAGAACAATAGGAAGTGGGTAAGGCTATATGGCCTNAGCCACGTGGAGAACAATAGGAAGCGGGTAAGGCTATATGGCCTCAAAGCCCACCCCAAGTGATGCTTCCTCCAGCAAGGCTCACATTCTAAAGGTTCCATAATCTCTCCTAAACAGTGCCACCGACTGGGGGACATTTCCTAAGCATCCCCTAGAACAGCAGATCTGAAATTCTGAGGCGTATTACAGTCCAGGAGAGCGTTAAATATCCCAGTGTCCAGGCCATTTTCCAGGCCAATTGAATCAAGATACCTGTAAATGGTACCTCATGATACCTTGTCAAGTCTTTCCGGTTTGCTCCAGCATTAAAGCCAAACTTGCAAGCCCAGAATGCCGAAGAACATGCCTTGGCTTCAACTATTAGTGCTTTGAAAATGCAATTGTGAAGTATCACTACGCTTGGGTTTTAGCTTAGTAAAGAAATTTGTCTTGGAGACATTAAGAGAATCACGGCGATCATCTGCAGAGTGGACCCTCTCAGCCCTCAAGGGAGGAGAGCAGTGGTAGCCACAAATGAAGGGGATAAAGAAGAAAGGTCAGACAATGGCAATGCTGCTGAACACCCCATTGACTTTTAGCAGGCTTTTCCAGAGACTAACAGGGTTCTTCTGTGTGGAATGCCTAAGATAAAGGGCATGGAGCAACCCTTACAAGGAGTCGCCAGAGCTGAGCGTGGGTGATGCAGACTTGCCCTCCCAGCCCTTGGAAGCTGAGGCAAGGGTATCCTAAGCTCAGGTTGAGCTTGGGTAACCTAGTAAAACTCTCTTAAAATACCAAAGGGCCAGGGCAGAAAAGGTTCCCACTCTAGTCTTGATTTAATATGGTTTTTGTAGACCTGGTTTTCTCCAGAGTGCACCAAAATCTCATATAATGTTTGATATTTAAGGCAAGTTATATAATTAATCCCCAAGGGCCAGAGAGTATGCAGTGTATAATACACATGTGTATGCGTTCATAAACACTATTTCACACCGTATGGAAGTATGTCTCTAAACAGTCACAGAACAGAAGGGATTTATGAACAGAACATAGGGAAATTCAACTTTTATCGACAATTGGAAATACACTGGGAACCTAACCAGGAAAACAAGTGGAATGATGACAGAAAGTGAATACCAGGATACAGTGGGTCAAATGTTCAGGATCATAGACGGGGTGAGAGCAAACAGTGATAGGTGCAGAGTCCACGCAAAGGAATATGGGAGTTTGCATCTGATGTTCCTTTCTTGTGGCTGCCACTCTCTGCTTCAATTCTCTATGGGCTCTTCTATAAACTTCATCTCAGAACTTGACATCTCCAATGTCTCTCTAGTCAGTTCAGGTCTTTCAGTGAGTCCCATCCTCCCTCTCTAAACCCTAACCTAACAATTTCTCAGGGGCCAGGTTTTGGGAGAAAATACTAGGTTGCTGATGTTGAACTTCCGGTTGAAGTGATTAAAAATTCAGGCCCCATGATGGGAACTTCGTTGTTGAAAGAAGAGAATAAACCCAGAGTGTGGGTGACCTTCTTCACGTGGGTTCTCTCACAAGACTGTTTCCTAGAATGTTTTCATAATGAAAAGCTCTGGAGTTCCTATAAATAGAATGGAAGAACCTTAAGTCATTAGGCAAACTGGATTGAGATGAATGTTGAAAATTGGATGCCAATGGTCAGTGTTGGAGAGCTTCCATCCAGAATTAAGGATTCCTGACAGGCTAAGGGAAGATTAAATGGATCCTGGATAAGATTCAGAAGCCTGTGTTATCTCTGACCTGATAGATGTCTTACCACTTCCAACAGAGCTGTTCACTTGTGCACTGTTCTCTCTAACTCATTATCTCTTCTCTAATCTCTCCTTTCCAAGTTTATATGGTCCCAGTCACATTGAAGAGTCAAACACTAGGATCAATGAGGTTTAATTTCAAACTGAAATCGATTGATTCCAGTATCTGAATTAAGTCAAATGACGACATGAAATACTCATTTTCTTTATCCGTGTCTGTATCTCCTCTGCGTGTCCCCTAGTTTCATATCTGATATCCCCAGTCCCTACTACTCCATGCAGATGAAGTGGCTGTTTCCAGAAGTCTCCATGAGAAGAATGTGTGTTTGAAATTTGTTAAGGAGCAGGTTGTCATGGAGGCATCACTAGAAGACTCAACATTGTGAGCACAGCTGGATTTAGCAAACACTTTGCAGAATGTCTGGGAAACACAAATCCATGGGGCAAGAGACATAGAAAAGCAGGGCCAAAATTCTAGAAGAGTCTGTAATCAACCTAATGGTGTCCACAGCTTCATGCCCTAAATAGAAATTAAAGTCTTCTAGGACAAAGCAGTGAGGGCTGGAGGACCTTAGTAGGAGTCAAACAGGCAAACCGGAGGATAAAGGTGAGCAGGAATTTGTTTGAGATATCAGCGGATGTTATGGCACCAGCCAAGAAAAGACTTGCCCGCTGTTTGTTCATTATTCTATTCATTTATTTCATCCTGAAGTTTCTTTAATTTGGGGTCTCTAAATCAGTGCACCCTTCCTTATTTTCTCCATGAATGAGAGTGTTAAGATTTGTGTTGAAACTGAAGCCTTTTAATTGTGTTTTTGTCTTGTTTATTTTATTGGCTCAAGGATGACATCCAAAACTCAAAGAGAGAGCCCAGCAAGTGCAAGAATAAAGACCTGAGTTCAATGCCCAGAACAGTAATACAGAAGCTGGGAATGGTGGTGTCCTCATGCCAACCCAGTGATGGGAAGGGAGAGATGAGTGGATTCCTTGGTCCCACTGGCCTCATCTAGCTCAATGTGCAAGTTCCAGGCCAGTGACAGAGCCTGTCCTGAGCAGTGACACCTGGGGTTGACCTCTCCACACAAATGCACCCAGGCACACAAGGGCACATAAATATACAAATGAACATACACACACGTGTGTGTGCACACACACAGGATGTCACCCTGTCTCTGAGTCCTCATTGTGTAAAAATGGGATGATTGGTTGAGACACCTTTAAATCTGGAGCTTCAGGTTTCTGAAGCATAGTTATGAAGGATAAACAATTTCTATGAATTTAAGGCTTTGAGGACAGTGTAGACGCTTCCCATCTGCTTGTTCTACTTCACATTATATTCATTTTGACTGACATTTGTCTCCTCTCCTACTTTCTCATTTCATAAAAATGCCATTTGGGGTCACATTAGTAAATGTGTTCGGGACTAGACACACGACAGTCACACTGGCAACTAGAAGCTGCATATGAAGATGCATCTCTGCCTCTAACTGTCCATTGTCCACTGCCCACAGTAGTATCTCAATAGCCCTGGCCTCATACTGGGCTCATTCTTCTTGTGGCCTCTCTGTTCTTCTCTCCCACCTGGCTCTCCCAGGTCCCCTCTATCCTCGTTCTCTCAGAAACAAAAGCTTTTGAGAGCCCTCTTTATAGCTGTTTCTTTCATTTAGTTGACTATCTATTATCCATGTCTGTAGGGACCTACTGTCTGCCCCAAGTGTTGTTAATGTCATTTCCAAGAGAAAATAAATGAGCATTTTCTGACCAAACTGAATTTTGATTATATCAATTATATTAATTGTCAAGAAAATGAGTCCTGTCCTGTAATAATAAATGGATACCCAACTATTAACATCTTAATATACAACCATCCCTATGCTAAGAACACTGTGCTTTTTCATATATGTTCTCAGTAACTAATACCTTAAACTACGAATGTTTGACTTTTTATACAGCCAAAAAAAATATCTAGACATACAAATGTAGATCCCTCTTACCGACATATTGAAATCCAATGTACAGTGTTCCCTCAAACCTTTCATTGAGGAATAATCTTGTTCTGGAGTGCTCGTTTCATATTATTCTGAAATAATTAATAGAGAATTGCTTCTGACCCCACTTAAGTAGGTCATGATTATTTTGATAGAGAAGCTATTGATACTTGTACAACACTATCATTTATCAACTTCGAAATTCTTCTGCTATGTATCAAAAACCATCACTTCAAGATGAAATTACCAGGCTTTTTAAAATTAATTTGACTTTGATGTGCAGTGATGTGTGTGTGTGTGTGTGTGTGTGTGTGTGTGACATGTATAGTGCCTAAGGAGGCCAGAAAGTGGTGTTGGACACACTAGAGCTGGAGTTGCAGGCAGCTGTAAACTGTCCAACATGAATGGATGTTGGGAACCAAACTCAAGCATCCAACTCCCTTAATCATGGAGCTATCTCTCCAGTCCTGAAATTTCTGTCTTTCAGCTTCTTTTCTGATCTAGAACACTTGAACATAAACCAGGATAGCCATCTTCATCATTCATTTGCTTTCATTTGAAGCATCGTGTTAGAGTGCTTTATTGTCTTTGTGGTTTTGCTTGTGTGGGGCTGAGACCTCACACACAGTAAGACAAGTACCCACCATTGATCTAAATCCTCACTTAAGGTCATTTACTTCTTAAATGATCTTCAGCCTTATGGGGTAGATTATAAATAATCCCAAGTCACTTTATTGCCAATCATCTAGATATCAAAAATAAACTGCATTCATTAAGAAAGAGCATTCCCCCATGTGTTAAATGTAATAGTACTACTCACTTGGTGAATATGTTAATATGACCATGGTCATATTAACAGAGATGATTTCCAAAAGTTGGTTCTTTTCTTCCACTGTGTCGGTCCAAGAGATTGAATTTTCAGTCTTGGTGGCCATCACTGCTACCTGCAGAGTCGTCTCACTGGCCCATAAAGTGTTTTCTAACAAATATTTCTCAAAACTTACTCTACTGTAAAGTTCATCAGAGAGAATTTCCATTTGGCTTTAGATTAAACTGGCATTCAGACATTCCTTCTTTCCGTTTTCATGAGTAAACAGCCTCTAGCAGTGAGGGTATATGGCGGAAGGATAAATACTAATTTTAAAACTACTTATACCTACTTATTTATTAAGTTTCAATTCTCTGAAGTCTCACCTGACCAGGCTGGAACTTGGAGATGAGAAGATGCCTGGAGCCCGGCTCTAAACCATTGATCCTCTCACCATTCTAACTCAACCATTCTGAGGCTTCCTGATGTCGGAAGTCACAAGATAATCCCACACTAGTTCAGAATTATGAATAATAAAGGGTTATTTATCTAGGGGAAACTTACAGATCACTGTCCTAGATAACAGTCCTCTGCCCCAATGGGGAAAAGGAACAGAGTCTAGCAGCCAGAAGTGAGAGCAAGAAGCAAGAGAGAGAGTGCTCATGGTTTACAGCTGCATTTATAGTATAAGAGACTAAGCCCAAGTGGGCTGGTATCTTAAAGGCTATTGGCTGAAGGAGCGGAATGTGCTCCCATAGCAGCTTCCTGTTCTATGTACCCTTGTTTATGCTATAGTTAGACACGTTGTCCAAAGGACCACTTTTTTTTTGCTGTTGTTGCTGACCCTAGGTGATATACTGTTGCCTTTCCATCATCCTGAGGACCCTTTTTAAGCCCCAAAGCAAATCCTCTGTCTTCTTGCTCTGTATAGAATGTTCTCTCATCTTCATGTCTTACCTAAATCGCGGTACTTCCTAAGAACATGGCTTTTTCATATGAAAAGTCACCTGTTGTCTGTGTCCATGCCCTTGGGTTGGTGCTGCTGGGAGGACATGTGGACAACAGACATGTGGACAAGCAGTGTCTCATCTAGATCTGGTATGACCTCTTTTTTCTTTTCTTTCTTTCTAGTTTCCTTTTCATTTTTTAATTAATATACAAAGTATTCAGTTTGGGGCACAATGAGATGGCTCAGCAGGTAAAGCCACTGGCCACCTTTGATAGGTGACCTAAGTTCAGTCCCTGGGATCCACATGGTAGGGGGAGAGAACCACCTACTGCAGGTTGTCTTCTGACCCCCACAGACATGTACACACACATGGACGAGTAAATGCCATGATTTAAAAGCCTACAAAGTACTGGGATTCACAAATGCACTTTAATGCATGGTTGGTTTAGTTGTCCCTCTCCACTCTCTCCACAACCCTTGTATCTCTCAGCCTGCACTGTCCCCTTTGGCACTCCTGTGGCTCTTGTGTTTTAGCCTTCCCATTGGTAACGCTGTCCCCAAAGGCTGTTTCCCTCCTTCCTACTGCCCTCATCTTTAGCCTGGTAGCCTGAAGACTCAGCATGGCTTCTAGTTTCCACCTCATTCACACCACAATTTGGTGTCTTTAGCCTCCTTGTCACTGACAGCCTTGACAACATGTCAGCACAGCCATCGCCCTTAAAGACTAGAATCTCATTACAAGGTGTTTATCTGGAATTGTTAGAAATAGTGGAAGTGGGTTAAAGTTGACCTTAAGAAGCAATTATATAATATGGTATTCTAAGGTAATGGTTCTCCTGACAGCCAGCAAGCAAATTATTCTTTGCTCTTAGGAACACACATCTTTTCTATGTCTTCCTCCTGTTACATTATAGAACTGCTAACTCCATTTTTCTGAGCATAGATGAGCCAGGGCATCACGTTTTCATAGGCACACTGGCTGTTTCCATACACATATTTGTTCTGAATTTATTGTTGCTTTAATGACTTTCATATTGGCATCATTGTAGATCCCCATGCCATTGTAACAAATTCCATAAACAAGGCAGTTGAGGTACTTCAGCTGGTAAAGGCCCTTGCCACCAAACCTGACAGCCTTGCCTAGACCCCAGGATGCACATGGTAGAAGGAAAATTGTCTTCTGACCTACACATGAGCACCATATGAACACATGCACACACACATACATACGTACATGCATACACACATATGTACACAGACACAAATACACACACTTTAATAAATGTAAAAACTTTAAAGAAATGTTATGGAGAGGTGTGTGCATATCTATGTAAATGCATATGTACACATAATTAGAACCTTAAATTATAAAATTGTTAAAATCTTTAAATATCAATCGTATTGTCTATGACTGAAGGTGGGCCTATTTTTTCCATCACTGTGTATTCCATTTCTTGCCTTTGTTTATTACTTGGTCCAGACCTTAAGGATATTACTAGAAGAAGGGAGAGGAAAGAAGTTAAATTTCATGCCAAAACCCAAGGAAACTGTTGCCTATTTCCACAAGTTAGTTGCATGGTTTTGGTACATAGGTTTTATCTATGTTAGTCTCAACAATGTCCAAGCTATTCTTTAGAAACAGATAACATTTTATCAAAAATGGATTTTATGTCCTTTGAAACAATATCATAATTGCCTTCTATTTCCCTCCAGTGTGGCATAATCTGTTGATTTCATTTCAAATTAAGCATGCCTTGAAACCCTGAATTAAACCCACCCTAGACATGTTGTATATTTTTAGTGAGCTAAAATATAATTTAAGAAACTTATATGTGTGTTCATGAGGGATACTTAGCTATAAATTTTCCTTCTTATAATGCCCCTGTCCTATTTTGGCATAAAGAACTTGCTGGATTTATAAAACAAGTTAGGAAGTGGCCTTTGGTATTCCCTGGAAGAGCTGACCCAAGATTGCAATTATACATTCCTTAAATACTTGGCAAGCTCACCAGAAGAGCCAGCTGAAGTCAAATGGGTTATCAAAGCTAGTGTGGGGTAATTAATTCAATTTGTGGCATAGCTATGAAACTAAGCAGGATTTCTTTGACTTTGTGTCTGTTCTGCTCAAGCCTGCTTTTTGGTAATTTGTCCATCTCACATAAGCTGACAATTCTGTTGACGTTGTTCATGACATCCTTTTCTGTATTCTTCTTTCTCATCCCCATACTCTGCAGAGTGGTATAGGTTGGTCTCACTGCCCTACCATGGATAAGCTCTTAACTTACAAATGATCTCAGCCCAGAGAGTCAGTTCTCAATTTTTATCTGATTTACTATCTAATTGTTCAGGGACCTCTGTGCTGACGGAGCCAATACTATGGTTGTTTGTTCTCTGATTTCCTGACAGGACATACCTATCACACAAAAAAATTGAAGGAAGGAGAATTCACAATGTCTCTAAAGGGTTGATTCAGCAGCTAAAGAGATGGTTAAGTGGTTAAAAAAAAAAAACCTTGCCATTCTTCAGAGGTCCTGGGTTCAATTCCCAGCATCCACATGGCAACTCACAACCACCTGTAACTCCAATTCCAGGGTAGTTGATGCCCTCCTCTGGCCCCTGCAGGCACTGCACACATATGGTACATACACATCTATTTCAAATTAAAACTCTAAGGCATCCTTTATTATCAGCTCCACTTCTATAGCATTTCATTTTGTTGCAGTCACAGTGAGCTATACACCTGCAAAACCTTAATAGGCCTTCATTTTTGCAACATGTTCATTAAAGCTGCTTCCCTAGCAAGTATGAAGGCCTCTGCAGACCGCAAGAAACATACACGAGTCACCACTTTCCACTGTGAGTCACACGGGTGGGGGCTCGTAAATGTCCTGAAGAAAAGTACCAAGATTCTTCTTCTTGGCCCACACTCCAACAACAAACAGGCCTCGGTGTAGACAGTGACAGAAATCATGCTTCCACCTGAGCGCTTCTGTGTTATGGACTCAGGAGTTGTGCTGAGTGTTGCTCCGTTGTATCATGGCCTGCGCATGCTCATGAATTCTGTCCAACAAGTCTACGGACAAGTCTCCTTTCCATGTAGACAAGAGAACCTGGTGTGACTCACCACCTACCTCTGAAGGACAGCTAATCACCAGTCCCAACTACCTCCATACCAACACCTTAGAAATAAAATACTGTGTTTCATATATCATGGGTAACTTACACATTATAAAACAGAAGTCACTGTTCTTTGTGAGTGTTGTAGTTCCTTTCCTGTAGTGCTGATAGAATACTCCAATTAGAGCAGCTTCAGGGAGGAGGGGCTTATTCCGGCTCACAATCCAGGGGACCTAGTACAGTCTATTATGACAAGGGAGCACTGGCCGTGGGGTTGAGGCAGCTCGTCGTGTGTATCTCCCATCAGGAAACAGAGAGATGGCTGCGCTCATGCTTTGCTGGACCCCAAGTGACAGAAGAATGGTCCTGCCCACTTACAGGGTAGACAGTTACCACCTCTAATGACCTAATCAAGAAGATGTCCCACAGATGTGTCCAGAGGCTAACCTAGTCGACATAACCCCTCATGGTTGTGCCTGGAGGCTTGTCTTAATGTGTCTCTAGATCCCATCAGGTTGACGAGGGCTGCTTATCATGGCATGCATCCACTTTATTACCCAGCGTTTTGTTAGCAAAGGGAGGAAGAGCTGAGCAGTTGGCATAGACCTGACCGCGTTTGACATACTCTCCTTGGAAGGACAATCTCCAGCTGTCTTCTCTGCTGATGGGATCATCTATTCAATGGCGTGAAGACCCACAGAGGCTACTTAGACTTATTCAGTGGCAGCTCTTTTAACTCTGTTAATCAAAGTAAACACATGAATGGTGTCATCTTACTTCCCCAGGTCCAGGCATATGGTATCTCAACTCTGAAATGATTTTATATAATTAAACAACAAAGCAGTGTCCTTAAAGCTCCAGAATAGGACTGCACAGATGACTCAGCAGTTGAGAGAGTTTACAGCTCTTCCAGAAGACTCAGTTTCCAGTGCCCACGTAAGGTGACTCGCAACCATGTAACTCCAGCTCCAGGGGCTCTAATGCCCTCTACTGTCCTCCACGGGTACTACACATGTACACCTACACAAAATTAAAAATAAATCTTAGGGGAAAAAACAACAACCCACAACCACAATAGGGCTCCTTGAGATACCACTTTACCCGTGTCTCAGCCACTTGCCCAGTGAATCACAGCTTGGTTTGGACCCTGCATCTTCAAGCTTTGGCTGTGGTTTTGGAAGCAATCCACACCACTTGTCCTTAGTCTTCCACAATCTCCCCTCCAGGTCAGGTCAGCATCCACAGGGACATACGTCTCTACAGCTTCCCTGCATCCCCTTCTTCGGCTTTCTTTATTTCCTGGGACTATACTGCCTCCCTTTTCTGAAGCATGCTCCATCCTCATGACTTTATAGACATGACCGACAGCACCATGTAAGGTCTAATCATTTTGCAGCTCCAAAGGAGCTAGTTGTTTCAAGTCTTTTAGGAAATTCTGAAATGGTGAACCTTCTTCATCCCTCCCAAATAACTGAAACAAGAAGGTGCCCCACAAGAAGCATATGAAGTCCCTGGTTCTGTTTCACTTTGATGAGGAAGTAAGCCAACCCAGAAGTGATCATTTTCACGTTTTCTCTTTTCTGTTTCCTTTGAAACAATCAACAACTACTCAGAAGTAGAAACATTTTGTCCCAATTTAACCAGGCAAAAGCAAGCTACCTTTCTCGTCTTGCATTTCTCTGTCCTTTCCCCGCAATTCTCACAATGACGCAGTGCCTAGACTACTTGGAACAAGTGAAAAAGTCTGGAATTCATTCTGTGGCTTTGCGAGTGGCCATTCAGCACTTAACCACACCTTTACAGCAAAGCCCATGATCTGGAGGACAGAGAGAATTTTTCAAGTGGTTACAAGAGAAAGACATCCATACATATATAACCTAAAGCTGCTACTATATGGAAAAGATTATACAGATTCATTCATGTTATCTGCCTTTTCATTTTAATATAATTCCTTTTCACAGCTCAATAACACTATACCAAATAAATAATTTGTATTCATAAAAAATTATGGCAGATATTTTGTAGCTTTTAGAAGACAACTATTAATAAATAGGGTTGGCAAGATGTCTCCATGTGTAAGGGTGCTTGCCACTAAACCTGATGATCTGAGTTTAATCCCTGGGATCCACATGATAAAAGTAGAGAATAAACTCTGAACTCTTCATGCACTGTAGTTTATGTGCACCACACATGTGCCTGTGTGCATGCAAAACAAATAAAATGTGATTTAATAATAATAAAAAAAGCTAAAAAAAAATACCCTGAAGCAGGCATGCCTATTCCTGGAAGTTGTCTTATTAAATAACCTAGAGTATTGGCCAAGTCAGAAACGATAGAATTGGGCTCAGTGGCTAAAGTACCTCCCACAAGAATGATGATCCTAAGCTTAATTCCCAACATCCAAATAAAAGCCAGGTGTGGTTTGCACACCTGTAAGCCCAGCCCTTGTAGTTCTGCATGCCTGTAGGCCCAGCCCTTGCAGGGAGGAAAGTAAACAGAGACCCTCCCTGGAGACTGATGGTCAGCCAGTCTAGATGGTCACTAAGCTGTGGTTCAGTGAGAGACCCTTTCTCAAAGGATAAGGTGGAGAGAGATGATGGGAAAGCCGGCCACTGCTTGCCGAAACTGGATTGTCAGGTCTGCATGCAATTTGTGTGTGCTCGCCCAGAATTCCAGCTGGGTGCTGGGAGAGAAAAATTGAGAGCTGAGTTTGCGGTCAGTGCCATAGCCATCTCCCCTGAGCGCTCTCTCCTAACTCAGCAAGGCTGTCACTCCTTCAGGCTTCACCCCAGAAAGTCTGTCAGAGGAGAGCCTTGCCTTCAAAGTTTATCCACAGATAATAGTCTTAAGCATCTTAAATCCACACAGCACTGGCTTGCTTAATATAATCTGCCCTTAATTTTCAGAAGATCTGCCTGTTAAACTTTCTGTGACAAAAGAAAAGTAGCCAGAAAGATACTCCTGCTGAATACTCTGCCGAAAGGAGCTGGGCCTGGGCTAGAGACATCTTTACTGTCTCTGTTTAGAACAGTGGCATGACATTACATTACCCAGTGTAATAGGGTAGTCTAGCCTATAAGAAAATTAGAGGTTGTGCTTATGAAAATAGAAAGAAAGGCACCCAAAAGAGGCTGGGGAGATGGCTCAGCTGGAAATGGCTTGTGTTACACGAACAAGGACCTGAGTCAAATCCCAGAACACACATAATAAAAGCTAGGTGTGGTGATACATTCTAATTCCAGCAGAGGAGAGTTGGGGACTAATGGATGTTTGAGCAAGTCAGCCTACCCTACTTGGCAATTGCTAGATCACTGAGAGACACTGTCTCTCAAAATAGCATATAGTTCCTTAGGAATGATAATAGAGGCTGTCTTTTGGTATCTACACTTGTGCAAATATGTGCATAAACACCTGTATACACACATGCACACATATATACAAACATACACACAAATGTATGAAAGTATCATAAAAAATAAATTGGTGACATGTGATCACATTTTGAAGATTTAAAAATTTATTCAGTTGTGGTGTGTGTGTGTGTGTGTGTGTGTGTGTGTGAACAAGAGAGAAAGAGAGACAGAGAGAGAGAGGGAGAGAAACAGAGAGAACTAGAGAGAGAATGTGTGGGTTTGTGCACATGAGTGTAGTACCCACGGAGGCCAGAAGAGGGCAATAGATCACCTGAAAGTAGAATTATAGACAGTTTTGAACCCCTATGAGGGTGCTAGGAACCAACCCCCAGTCCCTGGAAGAGCAGCCAGTGCTCCTCACTTCTTGCTATAAAATGAGTGAACCAGTCTGCAAACTCAGACTTCTGAGGAGAATTTGAGTGTGAATCTCTCCATACGCACATCACTTTTTTGCCATGTTCTAAACCCAACTAAGGAATGAAGACTCATTGATTCAGTTTTACAGAGGCAAAACACAGAAGGGGCTTTGAATAATCCAGTCATTTGAGGAAGCTTAGCTACGAATCACATAAAACGTTCTCATTAACCAGACTGCTTGAGAATGCTTTAGCTTGGCAGGGAGGTCTAAATAATTCATTGGATTCCTGTATCAAAGTCAGACAATGCTTCCTTATAGACACACAGAGGAATGTGAGTACATCAAAGTGGTGTTCTGTCCCTGGGGACTGGTGACATCATCACCGTATCCAAATGCCATGCATTTGTTATCAGATCCAGGTAAAAGTTCATAACTGCTAACTCTAGAGTATAGAATAGCCCAGTTTTCTCCATCCCTGCCTCCCTCAGATCCACAGATGACGCTGATCCTCTTGCTAGACAATGAGGGGAATAGTAAAGTATCCCCAAAGTCTGTGAGCTGAGCATGAAGAACAGCAATGCTGCTCTGCCCCGAAGTAAATCAGATACCTGCTATGGTATCTGAGATTCAGAGGACCAAAGGACATTCCCTAGGAATAAGGTCTAAGCAAAGAGGAATAAACATTTTGAAAATGCTGTCTTAATCAGCTAAAGTAGGCTTTTAAAAAGCATGAATCTTCAGCTCCTTAATACATATTATTATATTCATTTTTATTTGCCAAAGGAGTGGATGTATCATATAACGTGGCTCAAACACACTGGAACCCAGGGTGTTTTTCTCTCCAAACAAATAGTGTTTGTGGAGCTGGAGTTACAGGTGGGCCATGCAATGTGTGGGCAGGGAATTAATCAAGGTCCCGGTCCTCTGAAAGAGCAGCAAGTGCCTGTAATCACTGTGCTATCTCTCCAGCACCTGTGGGGGAGTTTTCTTGACTAAGCACATACCTAGCCCAAAGGTGCTAAATGGGAAACCGTATTTGTCAAAATGTTACACTCTAATATTCTATACTTATCTGAAAAATTGAAAGAAGTTTAATATCTGAATATTTATTGTCCACTCTAGGGTGCAAAATAATGAGAAGAACTGACTGGAGAATTTGCTTTAAGGGTGGACAAACCATGGAGCAGTGTGAAATTGAGATCTTGATAAGCATGGAATGACTGAAGACCATGAAGCATGTTAATTTGTAATGAAATATAAGGGATTTGACATGGATACGTGTGTGTGTGTGTGTGTGTGTGTGTGTGGTGTGCACTTGCCAGTGTGCTGTCACTTGAAGGACTCAGTCCACCACTGTGGGTCCTGATGATCTAATTCAGGTTGTCAGGCTTGGCAGCAAGTGCTAGTCTCCCACATTTTTATCTTCTTGGATTATTTTATTTTGTGTGTATAAGTATTTTGCCTACAGGTATGTGTTGTGCAGTGGGGCCTGTCTGGTGCCTGTGGAGGTCAGAAGAGGGCATATTCCCTGGAATTGCAGATAGGGATAGTGGGAACTGAACCTGGGTTCTTGGCAAGAGTGGCAAGTGCTTGTATCTTCTGAGTCAGCTCTCCAGCTCTGGCCTCCTTAATTACTGATATACTGAACCATGCCCCTCATTGAACCTGGGACTCACTGCTCAGCATGACCAGGTGGCCAGCAAACTCCTGGGTTCATCCTGCCCCCTCTCCCCAGCATTCCCCAGCTGTGCAACCCTGCATTGTTCTTTTATATGGATGCTGGGGCACTGAACTGGGGTCTTTATGTTTACTCAGGAAACACTTACTGACTGAGCTACTTCCCCGTGTCTCAACTTAGATATTTTTATTCAGCCATTGAATGATCCTTTCCTGGGTCCTGGGCAGCAGGAAGAGTCAGAAACAAATAAAACATGGCTCCTGTCTTCAAACAGGTGGCATTCGGACCATTTTGTGAGAGGTCTGACAGTCGCCTTAAGAGCCCAAGGGTCTCTGGTGATGAGTGCAGATGGCACTTAGCCTTTCAAATAGTTGCTCTGTCCATATTACAAAATGGGTTTTTGTATGGCTGCGAGATGAGCTCAGTTATTTGCTTTCTGGCGTGCACCAAAGATAATGGTGTGGCTTGTTTGGCTTAGGGTTGTTTAATTAAGACAGTTTTTAGCAAGAATATACAATACAACTGTGCTTAGTTTAGAATGAACATGAATTTATTTCAAAGTCACTTGATTGTTCCAATTATGTGTATAAACATTAAACAGCCCCAGCTGAAGAGCTGGACGGCCTTCATCCAGTGTGCACCTTTGCATGTAACAGGCGGTCTGGGCTTTACTGCCTGTCGGTGGCCTTACTATTTGACCGCAGCCATTTAAGAAGCATCCAGGACCAGAGTCTTTGAGTGTTTTATGAAATCTAGTCTTTGAACCTTTGAGAGAGAAGAAACCTTTCTTCAGAGGCCTGACTCCAGCCCTGCAGTTTTGGGATGTGGATCAAGGTTGAGAAGCCAGCAAACAGAGCGCGCCATCCTTTAGTTCACAGAGAGTAGGGTTACAGAGAGACTACACATTACTAATGGGAATGCAGGCCATAGTTAATCCAAATATATGTGGTGTGTGTGTGTGTGTGTGTGTGTAGGGGTGCATGTGTGTGTGTGTATGTACAGGTGTATGTGTGTGTAGGGGTCACTGTGTGTCTGTGTGTCCACATCTTTTTTTCTGAAATTCTCCCCTTTCACTACAGAAAATACATCTGTTATCCACAATAATTTACAAATAGTAGATATTATAATTTATCCCCAAAGAATTATTTTTTATCATTTTTAATTATGTGTTTGTGTGTAAGGGCTGAATGTGTGTGTGTGTGTGTGTGTGTGTGTGTGTGTGTGTGTGTATTGTGCAAGTTATCTGTGAAGGCCAGAAGAGGGCGTCAGTTCTCCTGGAGCTAGAGTTACAGGTGGTTGTGAGCTGTGCAACAAGGGTGCTAAAAACTGAACTCGGGTTGTCTAGAGAGGAAAATACAGTCTTAAAAGCCAAGGTATCTCTGTAGCCCTCTGGACAGTTTTTTTTTTTATAAGGCATTAGAAAGAAAATACTCATGGTGCCTTGCGGATGGGATGGAACGGGGGACAAAAGAGACTGCAGCATTATCTGAAACAGTCCCCCCACCTTTGCCGTGCTTTGGGGTGGAAGTCACAGCCTCATATGTTTTAGACAATCACTCTACCACTGGGAGGCATCCCCAGTCATGTATTTTATATTAACAGAGGTGATGGGAAAACAACATTGGCCCATTGATGTATTGCTGTGTAAATATTTCTTACATTGTTCCTCAACATTTTAGTTAGAAATCATTGCTTCCAAATGACGATGATGATTCATTCATTCAACAAATGCCTGTCGGGAGCCTGCTGTGTGATGAGTTCTACCAACAAAATGGAGAAAAGAGCCGACACTTACAAAATTTGCACTCAGATGTGAAAGTGGAGGCAATCCAGCTCCTACATAGAGTTCCTAGAATGCGTCTTGGGGGGGGGCTGAAATGGCCCGTGCTGATACGGAAAAGATGAGCTATTGCTGACGTAGGATCAGTAGGCAGTAGTCACTGTCGATAAGGCCTGTCATCATTGGTGAACGTGGAGTTTAACCAGGCATGCGTTCTCCTTTTGTCCATCTCATGCAGCAACTGACCTTTTCACCCCTGTTGCAACCCCAAGTTCATGTGCATTTTTCTTTGATTCTCTCTAGTATATGACTGCTGCTCCTATGCAAGGGACCTACATGCCCCAGTACACGCCTGTGCCTCCGACAGCTGTTTCTATTGAAGTAAGTCTATCCTGTAACCCAACGAGGTTAGGAAAGCGAAATCTCAGCCATGCGGGTCCCTATAACCCAAGGAATCATCAGATAAAACCTTTATGCTATTGTGAAGCACTTTCCTGCAAGCTGAACATACAGAAGTCTATATGTCAGCTCAATCAAACCTACAACTTGCTTTGCACCTGCAGTTAACCAGTCTTACAGAGAGATACTAAGGAGGACTGGTTTGCACACCTAGGCAGCAGACTAAAGGAGAAACCCTTTCTCATCAACTGCAGACCACAAACACGCATGAGCAGAGAGGAAGAACAGCTTATGACTTGCTCCTGAGAGGGGCCCCTGGACCAGCACCCTGGGATCTTTGTCTTAGTTCTTTCCTGTTGCTCCGATTTAAAAAAAAATTACATGGCAAGAGCAACCGAAGAAAGAACAGACCAATCTCAGCTCCCAGTCCATCGTAAAGTGGGGAAGTCAGAGTCAGGTGAAGCAGCTGCTCACAGCACAGCCACGGCAGGAATCAGAGAGCAATGAACCCACCTGTCTGCTCAACTCCCCTTCCTCCATGTATATGGTCCAGGCTCCCAGCCAGAGCATGGTGCCACCCACAGTTGGCATTCCCAACTCATTGATGCAATCAAGATGACCCTCACACCCGTGCATCCTGGGCTGATCCCCCAAGTCTTCTGTCAAGCTGAGAACTAAAATCAATCATCCCTATGTAACCTGGGAGTCTGTTAGAAAGGGAAGGTATCAGATACCGTCATTGGCTCTGTTTCCTGAATTTAGTTAGGTGTTAATTTTAAGATGATCCCTTGAGAATCCAGATGTTCATGAAAATGAGACAGCCCCTTGATTCTCAAACTCTTCTGCTTATTACAATTATTAGCAGATGGATGCTTTAAAAATATGGATTCCAAAATTTGATCATAAGAGATTCTTACTGATTTTTCTAAAATATGTATTAGGTTAGGCATATTTATACACTCCCAGATGTTGCCAGTAGGCATTAAGAATTAGGAACCAGCTTTTAATCTCAGCCTTTAATCTCAGCACTAAAGTGGCTGAGATCTCTGAATTCAAGGCCAGTCTTATCCACAGAGCAAGTTCCAGGACAGCTGGAGCTACAGAGAAACGAAACCTTGTCTCAGAAAAAAAAAATTAAGAATCACTGCTTCAATTGGGAGTGTAGTTCAGGCACACTCAGTCACACAGCACTTACCTAGTATATCTAATGTGGTGAAAGGGGAGCGGGCCTGCTTTTCATCCTGCCCAGCTCCTGCACGGCTAGCTTATACCCC
>LOEQ01003076.1:184549-206545 GCA_001685075.1 Bramus lutescens | reverse complement strand
TATTTCGGGGTATAAGCTAGCCTTGCGGGAGCCAGGCAGGATGAAAAGCAGGCCCTCTCCCCTTTCACTACAGTAAAGCGAGAAAGAAACACCAAAGACAATTTCATGGAAGAATGGGGTGGTTATTTTTCACTTGTGATTAAATTCTGTGATTCAATGCTGCAACCATCCTGACATTTGGAGACACCAAGCTGCCGTGTGGGAACATTCTTCATGATCCTTAAAAGTCTCAGGATTCAAGTGATCTCATTGGTGTTTCGGAGAACCTTCTTAGACAGTAGTTTTAAAGCCAGTGGAATACATGGGGTCAAAGTAAAGAATTCATATTGACGAAACCTATCTGGAAGTTTAATGTTTTGGGGGTAATAATACATCTTTCTCTTGGGGGTCGCTGTTGATATATGGTTTACTTTCTTGATGCTTGGACCCAGGGACCTGGCAAAGGATTGTAGGGCAGGAAGGGCATATTTTGGCTCACTGTGTAAGGATGCGGTCCATCATGGACAGGAAGGCGTGGCAGTAGGAGCCTGAGGTAGCTGTCCCACTACATCTGTAGGAAGCAGAGCCATGAATTCTGGTACTCAGCTCACTTTTTTCCTTTTTATTCTGTGTAGGACCCCAACTATGGAATGTTTCTCTCACATTGAGAGCCGTTCTTCCCACCTCAGCTATCCTAATCTATAAAACCCACCTGACAAACATGTCTAGTAGTTTGTCTCTATGGCAACTTAATATCTTGTCAAGTTAACAAGAATAGCCATCTTTGTAGCCCAAGCTGACAATGAACTCACAATCCTCCTGCCTCAGTCTCCTGAGTTCTGGGATTAGAGGCTTAGGCCACTGTCAGGGACCAGCCTTGATAAAAATACCTCTTGCCAGGGTAGGAGCGTGGGGATCAGAAAAATAGTAAAGAGCACGAAGACGTGAGTAAAATAATAAGACAGAAAACACAGGAGGGCGTTCCAGTGAGTACTGAAATTGCCTGGGGTTCCATACACTTTTAAACAAAAGGGGGAAGAAAGCAACAAGAGACTTCTTTAACATAATACAAAGGACAACTGAACAGTTAATTGTTTTAACTGCATTCTGTTGTTAAGGCAGTGAAGCCACCCTAGACCAAGTATCCTGAAGGCAGCCACTCCCCAGGTTAAACCTCGTCTTACAAAAGAAGGAGCAGAACTATATTTGCATATACGGACCATCTGTCAGGATGGAGTGGATCTAAGCCATCTTAATGTCAAGAGAACCAAGTAACCCTGTCCTGGGTCAGGATGTGTAGTCACACCTGGCCACAATTTTGAGCATCCTCAAATTCTCTGACCTTCAGACAAGGTGGAAATAGGCTCACAGTTTTGCGCCTCCACAAGCCACTTCCTTTGGCTTATAAGAGCTTCTTCATTGATACCACAAATGAGATTTAATGAATTTTGGAATTTTAAACTGAATGCCCTAACTACAAAGCTTTATAAAATTGTAGTGTCTATTGGTGATAGTGATACTATACCATTCTGTGGTTTATTTCTTATAACCAAAAACTAAAGGAAATACTACCACGTGTTTACAGTGAGCCTGACCGTGAACCTGAACCTTCCACACCAGTCAGTCCCATGATTTCCAGCAGCCTTCCTTCAGTCAATATCCCAAGAAGAACCATCTGGGGCAAAGTCATTAGACCAAAACACAACTGAATTTTCAATTAAACCCCTCTATTTGCTAAATTGTTTACCCACATCTCCAGTCCTTATTTATTTGACCATAAATAATTGGTTGCAAACAAAAGGAAAGAAAAATCGGTCACTAAGATGTTTTCAGCAAGAGTTTTCTTTTTTGACCCTTGTAGCCACATAACTAGTGGATGTAATGGCTGTCCTTCTGACATCTCTGTCAATCAATTTGCTTTCTGTAGAACAGCTAATAGTAATGAAAAGTTTCCTTTTGACTCGTGATCCTGGAAACAAAGGTTTGAGGGGCGGAGTCTGCCGATAGTCTTTCCGCTGGTGGAGTCCGATCCAGCACAGGGCATGCGCCCCATGGCGAGAGCCAGGGCATGAAGCATGTGGATCTCGTCTGACCTCACTGCCGCGGTTGAACTGGGGAGATTTGAATACACTGATCTAATCTAACCATGTCTAAAAGCTCTGCCTCTGATCATCCACAGTGGCATGAGGCTTCTTCACTTAAGTCCCATTATAGGGGCTTAATTCAACTTGTAATATTCTGGAGCGAAAGTTCAGACTAGACCCAAACCATGGCAATCATTTTGTGGCTATTATTTCAAGTAATGAGTAGGAAGCTGGGTTATTTTTTGGTTTTCTGGGTTTATTTATTTGTTTATGTGTGGATATTCCCTAGACTTTTGCAAAATGCTAATTTCCATGTGTTGGCTCTTTTGTGGGTTTTGTTTGTTGTTTGTCTTTGTTTTCAGAGACAGGGTCTCACTGTGGAACCCAGGCTGTCCTTGAACTCCCAGGAGACATTCCATTTCTGTCTTCCAAATGCTGGGATTCCAGGCTTGAGCCAACACATCTGCTTTCAAGAATTAGGAAGGCCTGTTATGACATGTTAACCCCAACAGGGTTCCCATTGTTGTGCCAGACTCTCCGTGCCACTAGCCAAGGAACCCATGCACTTCAGACACCACAAGTCAAAACAAACTGAAGAGACAAATAATCACACTGACAAACACCTGCTCCGATCAGGAGAAAGAAGCCGTTACAGTTAGTAAGATCCTTAAAACATCTAATCGTTGGAAGTAAAGCCTTATTCTGTATTTGTATTTGCATTCATATTCCTTCCCATATTCCTTAGTCTTTGTTCTCTACGTGGCCTTATTCCTCCTCTGTGGAAGATTTCTGTTGGGTCTGATGCTATACCCTCCTCCCCAGGATCCTTCTTGAATTAAATTTAGGTCAGCAGTAGGTTGGTCCACCGGGGAGAGTGTGGGGTGTAGGACCCTGTGAGCATCCTGAAGCAGGACTCCATGCAGGTCTGAGAAGCTCTTTGCCAAACTGCGCTTCTCCTGTAGTTGGGTTCATGCATCTGCCGTCTGGCATCTTTTTAAAAGCAACAATTATCCGTGTATGCCAAAGCAAGGAATTGGTGGGGTAGCTGCGATAAGGAATTGCACTTCCCGGGCTTGAAGATGCACAGGGGCCATAATGGGAGCTTGAATGTGCACACCAGGCATCTAAGAGAGTACAGAATTGCATATTGTAATTATTTAAGTCTAGATGAGAGCAGGTGGGCCTGGGATTCTGTCTCCAGTACTGCCAGATTCAAGAGTATACTTCAAGTTACAAGGATCAAAGGAGAGCTTCAAAATAATTGTAACTGTAAGTTTTATATCATTTTCTCTGTACACAAAGTTGTTCAAATGATTACAATCAATTGATTCAAATGAAATAAGCATATGCTCATGTATAGAACTCTTTAGCTTTTAAAGTGTTTTTATAAATTCTTTTAAGTTTTCTTACATATGCACAATGTGTTTTTATCATATCTACCTCCTTCAAACATCTCCTCTTTTCTTTTTTAAAGATTAATTTATTTTACGAAGGAGTCATTTGCCAGCATGCATGCCTGGTGTCCGCGGAGGCCAGAAGAGGGCATCTCATCCTTTGGACCTGGAGACACAGATGCAGATGGTTGGGAGCCACCATGTGTGTGTCCTGGGAAGCAAACCTGGGTCCTCTGCAGTAGTAGCCAGTTCTCTTCCCTGCTGAACTATCTGCCCAACACATTGCCCTCTTTAAAAAGGACTAATCCACTGAGTCCAGTTAGTGATATGCCCACAAGTACATGGCTATGGGGCCATCCACGAGAGCATGGCCAATGTATCAGGGGTCACGCACTTAAAGGAAAATGACCCTCCCTGAAGAGCTACCCATTTCCAGTAGCTCTTAGCCAGAGGTAAGGGCTACGTGCTTCTCCTCACATCCAGGCTGGAGCTCTGACTAGACATCAAGCGGTTTTGTGCAGGGTCCCCGCCCCAGCTGTTGTGATCTCATATTTGTTATGACCTTGTCTTGTCTAGACAGATTTCACAGCAATCTTCAATCTTCCCATCCTCTAGCTCCTCCATTCTTTCCTCCCCCAGCTTCCACTGTGCACTAGAACCATCAGGATTGGTGATGTGAGAACTAGCCCATTAAGACAGATATGAATTAATAAGAAATTGACAAAAATTCTTGTATGCTTACTGAATATTAAATTTGTTCGTTTGAATTTATACTTCTAAATTTGCTTGGCTGAGGCATTTAGACAATGATCTTGTGTTACTAATACCAGATCAGACAATTTGAACATGAAGAGTGAGTAGTAGATACATGTGTGTGCATATGTCCATGTGCATCCACACACATACAGAGAGGGAGGGAGAGAGAGAGAGAAGCTAAATGTATCTGGTCATAGTATCATTCCCAAATGAGCGTGAAGAAGCCCTCATGGACCTCCCCATCAGGGCCCCCGTTTCACTAATTTCCCAGCTCTCTGCCAGAAGGAAACAGCTGTGCTGTGCAATTAGGGAGATCCATGATTTACACATGATTTGCACATGATTTAACAAGCGAGGAAATGCAACGCACAGAGGGGAAGGGAGACTGTGGCCAGCTACTAAGTGTCTCTACTTATTAAAGCTAAATAATCAACCTACGAAACAGATCTCAACCCTTTCCAAACAGCGCCAGGCAATTACATCTGGCATCAGCTCCACAGGGAATATGCAGAGAAGCTGAAAGAACTGAATGGTGGGGAGAGTCAGCCCAAGACAGCAGTCAAACATTTCTCTGATACACATCCCAAATGAGCGGAAGGAAAATGGTGAAGAAAACGGAGCCTCCAGAGCCATGGGAAAAGGGAGAAAATGTGAAATGTGCCTTTTAAACTCAGCCTTCAAGCCAGAAGATGATGGGGGGGGATGGAATTTAAATTTCAAAGCCGTGCACAAAGATGTGGTGAACAACCTTGATGGGAAAGTTCCTAGCAAGAGTCGGAGACTTTAATGCCCCAAATCAAAAGAAACAGGCCCGCAGCCCCTTGAAGAATTCATCCCTCTTCTGGTGGGAACTTTGTCAAATGCCATTTCTTTTGCTAGAAATGATGAAATAAATATTTCTGCCTTTGAGAAGTTTCAGGGGGAAAACTAAACGACACACACGTGTGTGCGTGCATGACCACACGCATGCACGAATGCATGCGCACACAGCAGTCCTTGAAAGTTTATTAAACGCTGGGGGCCGTTACTTCATCGACAACTTCAGTATCAAATCCCAGCTCCCAGCTCCTCCATTCATTAAGAAGCAACTGACCTTGAAGAGAGACTTCATCTCTTTGAATCTCTGATGATTTATGCTTAAACTCTAAGCAATAGTCTGCAGTAGGAGGGTGCCTGGCTCCTAAGCAGGTTTCACTGGATTTTCTCCGCTTCTCATCTGAAGGAAAGTATACAAAGGAGGTGGGGATTGAGGCTGGGTAACCCCAACCTGGGTAACCCCAAGGCTCTAATTCCTTCCCTCATTGGTTCCAGGGCTCCTTTGTTTTTTCCTCTCCACCTACCGTCTTCTTGCTTTCAACATCATGGATAAAATAAAATCCCCATGATGAACAGAGTCCTGGTGTTTAGAGAGATCATACTCAGGCAGATTTGTGGTTGGCTTCCTTGCCGTACAATAAGCTCTACAGCAAGGTGAGCCAAGTGGCAAGGAGATGCAGGGATAACCCTCCTGCCCGTGAGCAGAGGCAGAGATATGACAGCCACAGGTTGCAGGGCTGGTGACTGCGGCTTCATAGACGTGACAACATTCAAGTCAAGTCAAGTGTAGGCCTCCACCAGGATCTGGTTTTCATTGACAGATCCCCACTTTCTGTCTGGGACAAGATAATGGGTGACTGGTGCTGGAAAAGATGGGAAGGGGCGAAGCTTTCTAAACAACCTGGCTGTCAGTTGTGGTTGAAAACTTAGGGGTTTCTGATTCCTTACGTTTAGATGGTTGTTTTATAAAGTCCTGCAGATTATTACATGTGTTCGTGTAAGAATCACTTCAATGGAGAATTGGGTCTCAAGACTCCCCCATAAACAAAATGGCTCGTCACAGGCAGATAGTTAAGAGCTTAGGCTGTGGAAGAATGGCTCGGTGTGTGCATATGTTTGTTGTGCAAGCATGATGACCTGAGTTCAGATCCAGACACCATGGGAAACCATGCATATCTTGCATTGCCTGTAACTTTAGCACCGGGGGCAGAGGAACATCACTGGGATTTTCTGGCTGCCAGCTCAGCTCCAGGTACAGAGAGACCCTGTCTCGAAGGACTAAGGCACAGGATGGACGATCAGAGCACACAACATCTTCCTGCGGCCTCCACGTACAAAGGTACACACTCTGCACACATGTACATCAGAAAGGGCAGGTGCGGTAGAGAGAAGAAATGAAAGGAAGGAGGTGTAGTACATCTTTCTCTGTCCTGCCAGCTCCCGTATAAGGACATGAGACTTCTTAATAATTAATTAATTAGTTAATGCTCAGCATATATGCTAGCCTTGTTTCTAACTAGTTCTTATACCTGAAGCCATTTCTGTTAATCTACATCCTCCATGCGTCTTGTGGCTGTTACCTCTCCTCCTGCACATCCTGCTTCCCCGTGTCTCCTGGCATCTCTAACTTTCTTCTTCCCAGCGTTCTCTCTGTTCCAGAAAGGGCCACCTAGTCTCTCCTGCCTAGCTATTTGCCATTCAGCTCTTTATTACACCAATCACAGCAATGCATTTTTCACACAGTGTACAAATATTCTCCAACAGGGAGGAATGTGGTGAAGGGTAATCCATGAGCTTTGGGGAGGGCTAACCTCAGAGCAGTACAAAGGTCTTTCCCACTGCTTCAAGACTAGACCTGTAAGACTTTTGACTAGATGTCTGGCCTACCCTGGCTTCCCTCAACCTAGTCACGCAAATTCTGTGGCAAGGCAAGTCCACTTTGTAGCGGGGAGACGTCAGCGATGGCCTTTGTCACTATGAGCAAGGACAGTGCTCAGTGAAAGGACAGCAGCAGGAGTCCTCGCGGTGGCTTCACAGAAGAAGCAACCTTCAAGGTGTCTTCCATGAGTCCGTTTATTTTTATTCTCAGTTGCTTCCTAGGAGCAAGGATGGGTTGAAGAGATGGACACGAGGAAGAGAGAAGTGGGGTGTGTCATGGGCTGTTCCAGTCACAAACAACTCCTTTCAGCCTGACCTTCTGAGAAATACCTAAAGAACCCAAATCCTGCCTCTTTCCCGCAGAAGATCTCCAGAGAGAAATACTGGTCATGTCCAGGGTCCCCAGTGAACTTCACCCTGAAATGTATTAACTCTTCTCTACTGCATTTCAGGCATGCCACACAAGGAAAGCCCAGAGCACATGAGATGTGTGTGGTTTGCGATGAGCTGCTAACAGAGCTCTGTCAATCACCTTCCTCGTGGAAATGTGACGATGACAACAGAGAAACCATAGGGAAACTGAGGTAATAGAAGCAGGAGGCAGGGTTGGGCACACAGAAGCATCCGACACCGTTACGGCCAAGACTTAGCTTCCTAAGCTAGCACTACTCATATCTACTTATCTGCGGCATACATTACAAATTGCTTTCTATCCATTGGGGTGGAGGGACATTTATGTCACCCCACACACATATTTATGTCACACACACCAGCCAAGGCTCAGGGCACACAATGGAGAGTGGGCAGAAAGAGCATAAGATCTGACAAAGAGGAAGGCTGTGAAATGCTGTCTCCAGGACATAGCACAGCTGTCGCACATATGAACTCAACGACCCTGGCTACTTTCACAAAGTCTGCACAAGATCAAGCTGGTTACATTTTTTTTTTTAGCATGGATGGGGTTGGGCCAAATAGGCCCCCATTCCTAACTGAAAAGGTGTTGGCAGTTGATGGATGCAGGGGACAGAGGGTCACTTTTCTTTGAGGGTACGATCACTGGTTATGCAGGCCCCAGTAGATGACCACACATTTGTGTACACAGAAGCAGAGCAAATTGGACTCAGTGAATTAAAATAGTACATAAATACACACAAAGTTGGAAGGGAGTTGAATGACAGTGTCAGGGAAAGTTGGAGGAATCTGGGATGGATATGACAAGGATACATCATTATATAACAAATGTATGAAATGTTCAAGGAATAAATACAAATTACTTTTAAAAATAAGAATTACATACAGCCAAACTTGAGAAGAGAATGAATGAAGATCTTCATTCAAAAGGCAGCTGCAGCTAAAGAATGAATTTGGATCTGATTGAACTAAGTGAGAACCTGTCTCAAAAACACTCCCCTCTAACAAATCAAAACAAATGACCCTCCCCTATCAGTATCTATCATCCACCGCTCCTGTGCAACTGTGTTTTAGACTCTGTCATGATCTCCCCATGTTGCAGTCTAAGTACAGAACATACAGAGACCAGTATCACTTTCACATTCTGTAGTAGACAATCTCTCCACAATTCCTTCTTAAAGATTGACTTATCAAGATTTTGGAGAACCCTTTTGGAGTCAGACTGAAAAGCTGTCGCTCCTTTCAGGCCTCATGATACATGATACAACAACCTCTTGCTTTCTAAAAGTGAAGATCGTACTGCCCAAGGCACCGTGGCCCAAGGATGCTCAGGAGTACCAGTGGGAACGTAAAAATCCATGTGGTGGACATGGTACCTCCAGAGGCTGCGCCCGGCTCCACTCAATCTCTTCCTCCACAACCCAGATAAGCAGTCGCTGAAACTCGGTGTTTTTGTCAAGATCAGGACTGTTTGTCTGATACAGAGCAATGCTTGTGCTTTGGGAAAATTACAATCTCCCTGCAATTTGTTCAGTATCATAGAAAGGCCACCTGGGTTCCCACCCAAGTGTCTTTAGGGACCAGAATAGCTGTTACTCAGTGAGACTAGAGACAGTGTCCAACTTCTGGGAACAGAGTAACATCAGACCTGTCTGGGGACATTTAATATGTATTATTTCTAAATATTCTCTGGCTGAACAAAACAACATGAAATATAAGCTACTTACTAGCTCATAGAAGTTAAGATATTGTTATTATTATTATCACTGTTATTATATTCTCATTTTAGATCCTAACATTTAGCTTGTGAGATTTAAGCAACAGTCATTTAGTTATTATTTATTCAACCATCAGCACATTAATTTTATCTCTTTTCTTTTTAGTTATTTTCAGTTCCACCAGTTAACAGGGCATTGATTTACTTTGCTTCTGCTCCTTGTTTTGTTCATATGTGTAAATACATATGTACATACAGAAACACATACACACATATATGTTTATATAAACCATTTAGTTACTTCTCAGTGGTAATTGGGTGGCATTCTTACAAAGGACCCATGATGCATTGTGATATTCCTTGAGAGCTCTTGAAAATTTGAATCTGTCTCGGATAGCTTCAGTATTTAAAATCAGTTTAGTTGGGTATGAAACCACTGGTCACACTTGTCAGAAAGGGCTCTGCGGTCACAAGAAAATGACCACGGCATTCAGAGCATTTCAGCTAAGCAAAGGTTCTTACTTCTGAAGAAAGGTGCCTCTCCGTGTCCAATCACAGAGAAAGTGGGCAATCATGAGAAAAGAAGCCACCAAGGGCCATTCACAGAGCTCCTTCTTGAACTACACCGTCCCCACGGTTCTATTTAAGCAGATAGTTTATTGGCAGTAAATTTTAGGGTTTTGTTGTCGTTGTTAAAACATTAGCATGTCCTGAGATGAATCTGGCAAACTTGGCTTCTATAACCATAGAATTTGGAGCCATGGGAAATATTTTTATTTTTTTTTTAAGTGGACTCTCAAAACCCCATCTGCAGCCGTCTAACTTCTGAACAAGAGACAGAGAGAAAAGAGTATTCAAAGTAAAAGGAGTGACTTCTCATTTAACTGGAGCAGCGGACACAAGCGTGCCTTATACTCCTCGGTAATCTTTGAACTCTTGGGGACTCCCTCCATTGAATATAAGATGCCTTTGAAAATCAATGCTTGGTTTTAAGGATTAGGAAGACATAAACTAGATACGGTGACTGGCAGCTGCAATCCTAGCACTCAGGAGGCTGAGGCAGGAGTAACAGCATATGTTTGAGGGCGGCCTAGACTCCATGGTGAATTAACCTGGGCTGAGAATGAGATCCTTATCTCAAAAATTAGAAAATTAAAAGGCACAATCACTCCTCGCCACCAGAGGGCACCACAGACTACAGTCTCCCAGCCTTTGATGGGCGTGGACACAGACCTAATGAGCTCCAGTTGTGGCTTTTAAGTTTCCTATTTTTGCATCAAGGAGACAATTTTTTCAACACCCGCCAACGAGTTATTGATTGCCCAGCAAGCTAAGATTTGTTTTAAAGACTTCAACTTACCCCTCGCTGGTGTGATACTTTAACCCTCCAGGTAGGGGGGAAAGATGGAAAAACTAGAGCTTAATCCCCTCTGCATGCCTGTATTTCCAGTTATTTACTCAGAAGCCGATGGGAGACACATTGTATAGATGCATAACCCCAAGAGGAAGTAGCCTACAATTTTGCCAGGTGGGATCCATCTGGCAATAAATACTTGGAACTGCAGTTTCGGGAGCAATATTGGGTTCTTATTTCCAACGAAGCTACAGGAAGTAAAGCCTGTCCTTCCAGATGGCTCTCTGATGCTAGAAGTGGAGATTGGCCAGCTGTTTCCAGTCATGTATTCAGAAACTTCCTCCTGCCGACAGTCCAGGCTTTGTCACGTCCCCGTCACACACACACACACACACACACACCGTCTCTGAAGATCGCGTCCTTACAACCCTTCAGTTTGCTGCAAACACCGCGCCTCTGAAGACCGATTTTCCTTCTGCTCTTTTGTGTTCTAAAGAGCATGTTTTATGAACGGCAAACTCCTCGCAGTCCCCAGTGGATATTTAGTGAGACATCTTGCTGGTGAAGTTGGCCCCCATGGCTGCTTCCGAGTGTCTGACTGGAGCTGGAAATGTGCGTTTGAAAATGGAATTCCATTTGGAATTCATGGGCTGGGGAAGACCACAGCTGACCATAATTTACTCCTGCAAAGAAAAGTGGTTCCCATGGCTGGAGATACAGTTCAATTGGTCAAGTGTTTGATTTGAACGCATGGGGACCTTAGTTCTGCTCATAGAGACCAAGTTTAAAAGCTTGGTGTGGTAGCATTCACCTTATAATTCCAGAGCTGGAGAGATCAACACCCTGGGTCCCTGGGGCTCCGGAGATTATCAGCCTAGCCAAATAGGTGAGGCCTAGGTCCCAGGAAAAGGTCTTATCTCAAAAAAAAAAAAAATGACTGACAGGGCAGTGGTGGCGCAGGCCTTTAACCCCAGCACTCGGGAGGCAGAGGCAGGCGGATCTCTGTGAGTTCGAGGTAGGCTCCAAACGCTACAGAGAAACCCTGTCTCAAAAAAAAAAAAGCAAAAAAAAAAACCAAACAAAAACAAAACAAACAAACAAAAAAGACCGACAACACTAGAGGAAGATCCGCAGGCTGACGTCCGCTTTGTACACGCCCATATCCACAACAGGCTGCATGCATATGCTTGCCTCTGAAGGAAAGGAAAAAGCAAAACAGGAGGAAAAGGAAGGGAAGAAGGAAGGAAGGAAGGAAGGAAGGAAGGAAGGAAGGAAGGAANNGGAAGGAAGGAAGGAAGGAAGGAAGGAAGGAAGGAAGGAAGGAAGGAAATGTCACTCGCACCACCGAGGTTTCTAACCTGTAGCCGGCGGCATCCCTCAAGTTGCCATTAGAAGGGGCTGCCTCCACAACCATGGAAAAGTCAAGTTTTCTGGCTCTCTCGGAGGTTCACTGAAGAGGGCTTTGGGGCTCGCTAACTGACAAGTCGCATGGGCAGTTGCAAACCATCAATGTTTCTGGACCTTAAGCTGCTTCCTGGCTTCCTCCGCTCACGTGGGTTAGCAGCATGAGCTTGAATCTAGCAAGTGTCTCATGGAGGGAGCCAACAGTGGCTTCAGGGCAGGGGTGCAGTGCAATGCTGTCTGACACCCACAGCAGCCTGGGAGTTCCTTTTATCTCTTCTGGTCTTGGAATGGAATAAATTCAGATAATTGACCTCACTATAGAGAAGTATTTGGAGATGAGCCCGTGTGAAGGAGGGTTGGACTTTAGTAAAAGGAAATTTCAATATAAGCTTTTTGCATGAAAGATAATACGAAGAGAACCACTTAGAAATAAGGTGAGACATGCTGCAGGGAGCACGGAGCTAGGTCTCTCGAAGAAGATAGCAGTACTTAAGTGCCCCAATGATGAACCCATATAGGTGTTTGGGAGTTTCTAGAATTTCATTGTTCAGAATGTTTCTAAGGGAACGTGCCCCTCTCTACATCTATTTTGAGATGATGGAGTTTTCTTGCTTCTATTGAGACTTGCTTTACTTCTGGATAATGCCATCAGTTTTGGAGTAAGTCTAATCAGGTACTGGGAAGAAGGTAGAGCCTGTGTTTGGGTGATTTGTTCTGTAAGTATCTGCTAGGTCCATTTGGTGTGTGGCATGATTTACCTTCAGCCATTCTTTGTTCAGATTTTGTCTGAATGGCTGGCCTATTGGTGAAAAAAGGGGTATTGAATTCTCCTGCTATGACCGTGTGAGGGTCAATATGTGATTTTAGCTGTGGTAGTCTTTCTTTTATGACCTTGTGTTTGGTACATAAATGTTTAGAATTGCAATGTCCTCTTAGTGATTTTTTCCTTTGATGAGTATATAGTGTCCTTCACTCTCCAGATTGATTTTAGTTTGAAGTCTATTTTATCAAATATTAAAACTGACTTGTTTCTTGGACACATTTTTTTGGAATACCTTTTTTCATTCTTTCATCTATCCTTGATATTAGGGTGTGTTTCTTGGATGCAGCAAAAGGATGGATCTAATTTTTATATCTAATCTGTTAGTCTGTATCTTTTTATGGAAGAATTGAGATTCATTTTTAAGTGTGTGTGTGTGTGTGTGTGTGTGTGTGTGATGCATTTTTCTGTTTCAGGGTGTATTGTATAGGCTAATTCTTTAAGTGAGATTGTTTAATAGACACAAACCAAACCTACTCCATATGTCAGAAGACTGTGCAATCAGCAAATGCTGTTGGTGCTGAGATAATTCTGCCTTTATTTATTTATAATTTATATATAAAGCCCTCCTGCTGGCAGAACAGTGCAGGTGACTCAGTCGCAGAGCACAGCATGCACTCGGCCTCCTTCCCTTCCTGCTGTGGAGTGAGTATCTCGATTTTGTGTGTGTGTGTGTGCGCGCACATGTGTGTCTGTGGTGCACGCACAGGTGTTCTTTGAGGCTAGAGTTGTCAGATCCTGCTGGAGTTATAGGCAGTTGTGAGCCATCTAGCATGGGCACTAGGAAGGAACTGTGTTCTCTGTAAGACCAGTGCCCTTTCTTAACTGCTGAGCCATCTCTCCAGCCCCCAAACATTCATTTTCTTCATAATAGACATTCTGAGTGCATGAGATGGAATCTCAGTGGAATTTTGATTTATGTTTCTCTGATGGGCAACACTATTTCATATGTTTATTGACTGTTTCTACTTCATTCTTTGAGAACTGTTGATTTCATTAGCACATTTATTGACTGATTGTTTGCCTTTCTGTAATGCCTGACAGGCAGACTTCTGACCCCCCCACCTCCTTTTGATCTAACTCTCTATCTTTGTCTAGTCTCCTCTGCCCCTTCCCTCTTCCCCAAGGCTTGCACTTTTTTTCTGGGAGCCACTTTTCCCCCACATTCTCTTGGGAGCCATCTTTTTCCACTTTCTGTCACCTCTGTCTGATTTTTCTGTAGTGGTATAATATTTGTATCTTGATAAATAAATCTTGCCTGAAGACCAGAGGCAAAGCTAAAGCCTCTAGAGGTCAGGTAATGGCGACACCTTTAGTCCCAGGATTTGGGAGACAGAGGCAGATGGATCTCTGTGAGTTCAAGGCCACCCTGGGCTACCCAAGATCAAGGAAGAAACAAATCCAGGTGGTGGTGGCTCACATCTTTAATCCCAGTACTAGGGACTCACACATTTAATCCCAGCACTAGAGGGAATATAAAATGAGAGAAGAGAGAAACTCCGGCTGCTTAGTTTGTGGTTGCTCAGCCTTGGTAGAGGTAAGACTTCATTACTGACTTGGCTACTTTGCTTTTCTGGTTTTCAGGTTGAACTCCAATTTCTGTTTCCGGGTTTTATTATTTGTGCTACAACTTCCATTTAAACTTAACTTTATAATGTTTCCTCTGATCCATACTACTAAGACTTGGCTTCACAATTCTCCGTTCTCAGCCCTTCACTGCCATTATGGGCACATACAATACTCAGCTATATGCAGAAGTTTGAAAGACTGGCTGGTAATAAAGAATTCATGTAAAACATGACAGTTTTCTGTTTCAGCCCTTTCTGCATTCAGTTATTCCCTAAGAAGAAATTGCTTGTAATGAGTTCACCAACTTATTATTTAGATGTTTCCCTCATATTTCTAAGGATA
Source organism: Bramus lutescens (assembly GCA_001685075.1). Lineage (NCBI taxonomy): Eukaryota > Metazoa > Chordata > Mammalia > Rodentia > Cricetidae > Bramus > Bramus lutescens. The sequence continues at coordinate 192,021 of LOEQ01003076.1, read as the reverse complement.
CTTGGTTTCTTTATTTATCTATTTATTTGCTTTTAATTTATATTTGTCTACTGAGGTTCAGTTGTAGGAAATAAGGATTCAGTTCTGTTGGGTACCACATGGCCACACAAATCTTCTAATTGGCAGTAAAATTATGCTGCTCTTTTTTGTTAAATCGACCTTTATGTTTTTATGTTTATGGGTCTGTAAATATCATGCAAATATGAACCTCATTTGTACTCTGACATTGTTCTCATTTGTTTTGATTTTTATGGCACTTAATAAGTGTATCCATTTATCACCTTAGTCTTTTATATATCTATCACAAATATATCTCTGTGTCTTCAAAAATAACACTGATATTTCTTTGCTATTTGAAAACATATTAGCTATTCAATGAAATTTATTTGGGGGTAATTTCTCTACAAAAGCCCTCTCCCTATTCACGTTCTAATTGGGACCATATTTTCTTTTAGTCTCCAAATATATATAAATAATACTTAGAAAACAGTAACATGAAAAGAAAAGAAGACAGATAACATGAATAGGCTATTTACAAAAGCTGGTGCCTGTTACCCATAAATATATAAAGAGTTGTTCCATTCCATTGGGGAGTGGCAAAATGGAAAAGCTTAATGATGCTATGCTCATTAAAATCTTCAACTGGCCAATCTTTTGGATGGGTGCCTTGGGATCTAATAAGGGAGCAGTGATGTATTATCTGTGCCTTAAAGGAACTTTCTCAGGCATATGAGCAGACAACTAAACACAGGCATTGGGCTGTATTGTCTGGAGTGGTTCCAGCTGGGTCTAATCCATCCACAATGGACCAGTAAAGTGTGGCGTTTTCTTCAGTGCAGCGCATCATTTGATCAACGTGGATCACAACGTGTGTTGTTGGTTTGCATCTGAACTGACAAATGCAGAGAAATAGCAAAATGGCAACTTCAGAATACTGATTATTCCTCAGAGAAATGTCCTGGAAGGTGATGCCGCTAATACAACTTAGGGGTCTTTTCATGGGTCTGTTTCTTCTCTGGGGAAGGAATTCAGAAAGGAGAATTGTAGTCATGGTCCATAGCCAACGCTTATGAAAAACAGTAGCACTCCATACAGCACAGCTAGCCAGACTCCCAACGAGGAGGCAGGATCCAGGATGCAGCCTGTCCACACACATGGAGACCCTGGGCTTTTGCATTCTGTCAGGTAGAGGGCGAGGCATGGTTGGACCCCTCTCTTTTTCTTTGCTATGTGACAGGATGGGGCCCACACTGCTGGTTGGTCTGCTGGTGTGAAAGCGGGAACCTGATTAGATGCTCTAAGGATGGGGACCTTCAAATCCTTCCTGAGAATGTTGACCCACGGGCCTCCGAAAGGGCTAGCTTTGAACAAGAGCTGGAAAGTGGGCCATTTTGGATGGAGGCAGAAGCAGTTAAAGCCCCTGCTAACTTGGGCCTCCTCCTCTTTCTGACTACCCATCTGGGGTGCTCCTTTGTCCTAAAAATTGTAAGGGTTTTACAATGTGCATACTTGTCCTTGTGAGCTGGCATGGTGACTGTGGTAGATTATCCCTTTTACCTTTTCGTATTAAATATCCCATTGTTCACAGAAAAGCCCTTCGTAGCCTTCACTTCCCTGGGATCAGAAACGCCTGACTGAAGCAGCGGCGGGGGTGGTGTTCATTTGATCCATGACGTCATAGCATCACACAGCATCATGGCTTGTTGTGGGTATTCATGCCACCAATAGCTTTGGGGTACCGACCTTAGGGTTTGACCTTGTCTGCTACTTGACAATTGGTAAGCCTAAGGAGTTAGCAGTATAAGAGTTGGCTGTGGTTTGCTCCTTCCTCTGATCTTTCAGTATTTACCCTGACATCTGGCTCCAGGTTTTCATTATTAAGACCAATTAGAACTCAGGCAACAACAGTAGGCACAAAGGAAGGCTTGGTGGAGTGGTTCAGTTCATGGCAGAGGGAATGAAGCGGGCTCTGTTTACCTCACCGTGGGCCAGCAAGCAGAAAGCAAGGCTGGCACCAGGGGCTGGGTTACCACCCTCAAAAGCATGGCTCCTGTGACTAGGTCCTGCCTGCCCTACATCCTCAAAGCTCCATATTGTCCCAGGAGTACTCCTTCAGGAGGTTAAGTATTCAGAACACCAGCTCTGGGCAATCATTGCAGATTCAAACAAAGTCTGGCTAAGTCAAAATAGTGCAAGAAAGCATCATGTGTGTGGGCTTACAGTGAGCAGAAGTTGGCTGACAGCGTTGTTGGTAAGAACCCCTTTGGATAAGTCATGTGCATGCCTGTAACCTCAGTACAGGTGGGCAGGAGTGGAGACAGGCAGATCATATGAGCCCCTGGCCACCAAACTTAGTGAAACAACCATCTCTGCCTCCCATGAGGGACCCTTTCTCCACCACCAATGGAGACTAGATTAAGGAAAACAGCCCAGTGCTAACCTCTGGCTTCCATGAGTGTCCATGGGCAGGCACACCTGCACATAGAAATGGATGGATGGATGAATTTAAATGGATGAATGAGGAATTCTGCCGAGTTCTGCAGTGAAAGCAATGGTTTTTAAATTAGAATTCTTAGTCCCTTCCAGCTTAACTGACACTTTCTGGGGCCTTCTGACTATCTTGAAACAGCTCAACCTTTTGTATTAAAGTGTTAAGAGGTTTACCTCTCTCTCAGAAGTGCAGAAAGTCCAATTTTAGAAATCCCTACTAATAAGTCCTCTCTCTTCCAAAGCATTCATGTGGTAAGTGTTAGATGGCACATTTTTACTGAATCTTGAGATTCTGGGCTTGAAGAGATTACAAGGCCCAGTTACTGTTGGCTGTAAATGGTGCTGACGTTGAAGAGCATGGAAAAACCTTGACACATGACCGGCTGTGTAACTTGCACCAACCAATGGGACATCAAGAAGCAGGATACCGTCAAAGGTAAACAGGACTTGTTACAGCCGCAGCATGTTAGTCTTGGAAGGAGGATCCCAGTATACCAGCTGGCCCTTAGCCCAGGCCTCCAGAGGAGAACATGGGGATCATTCTCAAGTCCAACAGGTAAAGTGAGTCCAACAAAAGGGAGGCTATTCCTCTTCAGGAATGGAAGGCAGAGCCGTCCTGAAGGGCAACCTAATTTATACAGAATTCATGGGTAATGAATGTGTGTGTATGTGTGTGTGTATGTGTGTGTGTCACTGTTTCTGGGCTGGCAATCTGTAGTTGTTTGACCCAGCTGGGGTTGAAGAAGGCTCACTTGGTGACAGTATTCAGAAAAGCAAAGCTGCTCACCTTATGGTTGCCTGGAAACAGAAAGAAGAAAAAGAAAAAATAGCATTGGCAAGGGATCACTAGACTTCTGTGTCACAGTCCAATGATTTATTTCCTCTAACTAGGCCCTGTCTTCTGGCAATCCATGGTAATATGAATTCATCAAATTTTATCAACACCTTCTTGATCAATTACCTCTCCGTAGTGCTAAGAATTGGGGGGTCAGAACCTCAATCAGGGGATGCTCATAAGCAACCATAGCATAGAGAGGAAGTTGCTTCATCAATCTGCCTCTCAACAGTTATTGTTACTTAAGTAACACTTACTAATACTTTGTAATACACCTTAATTCCTAGACCCTTCCAAATGACTGGCCCTATGAAAACATTTTCCAGACAGAACAATCCTTGTTTCTTTCTAATTTTTCTAGACAGGAAATTCAGTATTCTAATTCTAGGTACTAAAGAATCATCCTAAATTTCTAGCTAGGATAATATTAAACACAGCTGGAAACATATAGGAATAATGGCCATTAAAACAAAAAACATTACCACAAGTTCCAAGAGCATGTTATGTCTGCTTTCTGATATTTGTTAGTTTTGCTGCAGGAGAATGCTCTTGGACACTGTAAAGATTTGTTACTTGTATTGGTTTAAAAACGATTGGCCAGTAGCCAGACAAGAAGTATAAATGGGGTTAACCAGACTAAGAGAATTCTGGGAAGAGGAAAGGCTCAGTCTGCAGTCACCAGACAGAAACAGAGGAAGCAAGATGAGAATGCCTTACTGAGAAAAGGTGCCAAGTTATGTGGCTAAACATAGACAAGAATTATGGGACTACTATAAGTTGTAAGAGCTTGCTAGTAATAACCCTATGCTAAGAGGCCAAACAGATTGTAATTAATATAAGCCTCTGTGTGTTTATTTGGGACTGAATGGCAGCAGGACCAGGTGGGACAGAAACTGTCTACACAGTTTCAAGTGTTTATGCTTGCTTTCACACAGTCTAACAAGGGTAACTACTTCCTTTGTTACACTGTGTCAGAGATTTGAGGAGAGTGTTTTTTGTTAAGTCTTCTACCAGGCTACGCTTGCAGCTATTTGGGAAAACTTTCCATATATTTTAGACAGGTCGTCATCCTCCTGAATCTTCTTTCTCTCACCCCATTTACTCAGTCTTCCATATGCTCAGTATTCCAATTCAGAAGAGTGGTATTTTTACGCATCTCTCTAGTTACTGTGAGTCTGACTTCAGCTTCTCTGCTGGTTTCTTATGAGTACCCAGGCAGCATGAAAGATATTGATTTTAGTCCTACCTTTTCTTTGATTGTGGTTTTAGTAGAATTGTTTCTAGTACTTCATCATGAGGCATGACATTGCCTGCTGATTTGTCAATATCTTTTAGAAGGTTAGTCAATTCTCTTCTTTTCTTAGTTTATTAATTATTTTATGTGCTATTGGCATTGCGTTTAAGCCACTGTCTTTTCTATTCACTCCTCAGACAAGTGAATTCTAAAAAATGTACCAGCTGTCATGGTATATTCTATTATTAGGTTTAAAAAATAAATGTATTAAAACTATTATAAAGAACTTACTAATAAAAAGCACCACAGAGAAAAACTACCCATATCCAAAGTCTGTCTGTCTCAGTGAACTTCCATTCATGAGAACAGGTATTTGGAAGCCACAGACCTTCATCATGAAGCTAGCTACACTTTCATTAGTAAATAAGTTTTTATGTAGTTACCCACAGCCAAAGACTGAAAATTCTTGACACTTAAAACTAGAAAAACAAACTAGCTTTGGTTGGTGCCCCTGCACTAACTGTTACTAGTCTATCCGCCCTATATTTGTGTATTTCTGAGCTGTAGGGTGAATCTTATGCATTAATTTCCAGCTGGGCATGGTGGTGCACACCTTTAGTCTCAACACAGGCAGAGGCAGGTGGATGTCTGTCAGTTGGAGGTAGACTTACTTGGTCTACATTGAGAGTTCCAGGCTAGCTAGGGATACAAAGTAAGACTATGTATCAAAAAAAAATCCTTTCAAGAAATTTGTGTCCATATTGTTAAGTGGCACACATGGCATTCAACCTTTGATTTGTTCACTTTAGGGTTGGATTGAAGCTAGATACCTAGATTTGCTGTCTGTCTTTTTCTCTCTACCTGAGGTAGCCTTGTCGGCCACAGAGAAGGTAATGTTTGGACCATGGCTTGAAGGAAGGAGAGTGAGCCTTGTGGTTGGTTGCTCGAGGAACGGGTGGGGAGCATAGACAGCGGCGGCTACTGACCTCCAAGTCAGTGCCTTCCTCAGGATGCCAGGCTTAGCACTGCAGTCCGGGGGTTAAAGATCTGCAAGAGGTCACCAGTTTTCCTCTTGAGTCTAGGAAGGAGAGACTATTGATTAGTCTGCTAGAAAGGAAGGTGCTGTGTGCGCTAACACCATGGTATACTCCGTAGTGGATAAGAAAATATTCTGATTTCATGTAGAGACCACAGATGGAGCCCTGGCTAAAGACATTGCTTCAAAGGGGCCGAGTGAGCAGGGATTTCCCACATGAAGAAGAGATTCTCTTCTCTCTCTGTCTCTCTGTCTCTGTTTCTCTCTCTCTCTCTCTGTGTATATGTGTGTGTGTGTGTGTGTGTGTGTGTGTGTGTGTAGGAAAGAAGAGGGAGGGAGGGTGGGGGTCTGACGCAGCAGACACCATAAAATGCTATTGAACAGCATGGGAAAGCAGCACTAGTTGCTGTGCCCATGAAAGCCAGAAGGAATCGTGTCCTGCTCCACCAGCCCAGCCTGTTATTTAAGGACTTCCATGAGACAGGTAACGGACATTACCACATTTGGGGTAGAACAGTGATTGGTGCCCATGCCGAGGCTACTGAGCTAGGAGTAAGCCTGAAGCTAAGAGGCGGCATCTGCTGCTCACTTTCTGAGATAGAGTGGAGAAGAAGCTGGTGAGGAAGCGAGCACACAGAGTGGACAAGAGAAGCTGTGGTACTGCTGAAAATGGGTGGGATCCGGGGACTCGGGAGGTAGAAGGAAGACTTGCCCAGAGTGCAGAGTAACTCCTCCTTTCTGGGCAGTGTGACATATTCTGGGGTGAACATTCTCCCTTCTAAGGAATAATGGGAAAGTCATGAGTGGCAGAGGGAGCTTACAAAATAACACATCAATCAGACAGTCTTTCAATGTCAAATAAAAAACAGTGACATCAAACACCCGGACATATTTCTGACTCCCTTCCTGCAAAAGCAATACAGTTTTTTATATCAAGTGTGTGAATCCGCTTTATTCTGGACTTGATTCCCAATATATGCATTCTTGTTTTAATAAAGACAAAATACACCCAGAGGTCTGTTTATTAATTGGATTTCCAGAGGCCTGCCTAATCCCCAGGAGATGCTGATAATCTGGTCATTCCAGATCTTAACCACTAGAAATATTGACAAGAGAAGCTGAAGTATTCACAAATACTCCAAAGCTCTTGTTTGGTTTTTGCCTTTAGCTAGAAACCTGTGTCTGCCATACTTCCCCTCCGCAGGCACACAACCCTCCTACTGTAGGAAGTTGGAAGCCTTCAGGAACGATGACTATGCCACTGTCATTCAATTCAATGTCATTGTAATTGTGTCCGGGTAATGGCATTGTTCCCCGTGAGTGGAAACTAGCCTCTGTCCCTTTGCTTTTGGTTTGCCATGCATGTGTGTGCTGGTTTGTTGTCTGTGTTTGAGAGAAGGCTGAAGCCAGAGGGCTGACCTGTGTTTCAATTCCTTCCTATTTCTCCTCTCTAGGTGAGCTAGTGTGTGCTGGTTTGTTTAATGTCAATTTGACGCAAGCTTGAGTTGTCTGAAAGGAGGAAACCTCAACTGAGACAATGCCTCCATAAGATCCAGCTGTCAGGCATTTTCTTAATTGGTGATGGAGGAGGGATGGCCCAGACAGTTGTGGGTGGTGCCATTCTGGGCTGGTGGTTCTGGGTTTTCTAAGAAAGTGGGTTGATCAAGCCATGGGGAACCAGCCACTAAGTAGCACCTCTCCATGGCCTCCACATGAGCTCCAGGCTCCAGGTTCTTGTCCTCTTTGAGTTCCTGCCCTGACTTTTCTGAGTGATGGACTGATACCTGGAAGAGTAAGATGAAATAAAACCCTCTCCCCAAGTCGCTCTGGTGTTGTGGGAGCTCCTTCAGCTCCTTCAGCCAATAGCCGCTGAGATA
>LOEQ01003076.1:131962-152505 GCA_001685075.1 Bramus lutescens | reverse complement strand
GAGTGATGCTGGCAACCACGCTAAATACACACAGTCACAAGAGTGATGCTGGCAACCACGCTAAATACACACAGTCACAGGAGTGACGTTAGCAACCACACTAAATACACACAGTCACAAGAGTGATACTGACAACCACACTAAATACACACAGTCACAAGAGTGATACTGTAACTACGCTAAATACACACATACAAGAGTGATACTGTAACCACACTAAATACACACAGTCACAAGAATGACATTAGAAACCACACTAAATACACACAGTCACAAGAGTGATACTGAAAACACACTACATACACACATACAAGAGTGATACTGTAACCACACTAAATACACACAGTCACAAGAATGACGTTAGCAACCACACTAAATACACACAGTCACAAGAGTGATACTGTAACTATGCTAAATACACACATACAAGAGTGATACTGGCATCCATGCTATTAGAGACCATGGTAGGGCTGGAGATGGTCAGCAGTTAAGAACAGTTGTTCCTCGTCCAGAGGACCTGAGGTCAGCTCCCAGCATCCAACCTCAGTGGGTCCCTGTTGCCTACAACTCCAGTTCCAGGGAGATAAGATGCCCTGAGAGTGTCTGCTCTCACACACATACTCTCCACACACATACATATAAATGAAAACCAGAACAAATACTCACACAAGAATAAAACAAGGTGGGAAATAACTGAGAAAGATATAAGACATCTCTATGTGGCCTCCACATGTACACATGTGCACAAGCACACACACACACACACACACACACACACTCCTACAAATATAATCTGAGGGGAAAATCTAAGAGAAGATGTAATTTATTATAAAACCATGCATCAGTTGCAAATGAGTCTGCAACCAACGCCTTTAAAGGTTTTATGTCTGTGCCCCAAATATTCCTCCCTTTTTTTATGCTTTCTGTATGTAAGTGGAAGTTAATTTCATCCTTGCCTTCTGCATATGCAACCAAATGACTCTCTGGTCCCCAGTGATCTTCATGGCACTTGGAAATATTCTTCCCAAATAGAGTCTCAGCTTCTTAATGAGCTCTACTTTTATCCCATCATCATTTGTCTCTTTCCTGGCCTGAGCTGTCATCATTATTAGTTAAGAACAAGACGATTTTGTCTTCTCATTGTTTCAGTTTGCTCTGTATGTGAATCTCTTTTGTTTCTTCCAACACTGTAAAGCTGGCATTGGTTCTTGGTGACTAAGTACTGCGCTGAGTTTCCCTCCTTCTGTGAGTGACAATCTGGTGACCCACTGATTCTGTATTCATGGACAAACCCTGGCTGACATAAAGATCTTTATTACATGAAAAATAATATCCACACACTCTGTTCTGATATGTTCTCTATTGCTGTGATAGATGCCGTGGCCAGAAGTAACTTGGGGAGGAAAGGGGTTATTTTATCTTCTTGCTTGCAGAACATCATTGCACTGCCAGGTTTTATGTCAACTTGACCCAAGTTAGAGTCACCAGAGAGGAAAGAACCTCCATTGTGAAAATGCCTCCATAAGATCTGGCTGTAGGGCATTCTTTAATCAGGGATCAATAAGGGACGAGTCCATGGTGGGTGGTGTCATCCCTGGGCTCCTGGCTCTGCATTCTATAAGAAAACAGCTGAGCAAGTCATGAAGCAAGCCAGTAAACATCATTCCTCCATGGCCTCTGCATCAGCTTCTGCCTCCAGGTTCCTGCCCTACTCACTTCCTGTCCTGACTTCCATCGGTGAAGAGCAGCCATGTGCAAGTGTAAGCTAACTGCTCTTTCCTTCCTCCCCTACTTGCTTTCTGGTCATGGTGTTTTGTGATAGCAATAGGAACCCTCACTGAGACAATCATGAATAGGGAGTCAGGACAAGAAATCAAGGCAGGGACCATGGAGGAACCCTGCCTGCTGTCTTACTTCAGAGTTCATATTCAGCTACTTTTCTTATATATGCCAGGCCCACCTGTCTGGGGAGTGTAAGGCCCTCAGTGGACTGGGCCTTCAATATTAATTAAAAATCAAGAAAATGCTCCCTCTTAGCATATCCACTGGCACGTTTAACAGAAGACATTCTTGAACTCAGGTTCCCACTCCCCAGGTGTGTCAAGTTGACCACCAAGATCAGCCATCACAAATGCCAACCATGTGACTCATCTTCCCAGTTCCATGACCCCTGCTGTGCCACCTCACTCCTATAGTCAGAACATCTACAGTCTCTCACTATCGAATATTCCTCCTGGCATGTCTGCTGACCCCAGTGATGACCATGCAAATTTATCCATCTCCTGAGAGCCCCAAGCTGTGGAGAATGGCATCTTGGAAGCATGTTAGGGTGGCCAAGACTAAAGAATGCAATTGTCTCCCATCTGTGTCTAGTTTTTGTAGTTTAGCATCAGACAGTCCAATCCGCTTGTAAGTGCTTCTCAGAGTGGCTTAGCAAAGCATTGGCTTTGAATTCTACTAGCTGCTCATCTCTTGGTTGGTTTCGCCACCTGGTTGGGTTTCAATAGAGTATCATATACCATACTTCTTACCCTCTCTCCTTAGCAAGCCTGATTCTCTCACCTAGGAAACACATAGACAGACACTTTAAAGAAAACATTTGTTTTGGTTTTTGTTTATTGATGTGCATGCATCTGTGTCTATGTGGGTGTTTGGCCAGTGAGTGTAGTGTTTGAAGAGGCCAGAAGTGGACATCAGATTCCCTGAGGCCCGGGTTAGAGAAGGTGGTGAGCTGCCTAATGTGGGTCCTGGAAGCTGAAGTCTGGTCCTCCATCAGAGTAGGCAGTGCCTTTAACCACAGAGCCATTTCTCCATCCCTGAAGAGACCTGAGATTTTTCTACTTGAAAAGTGGTTTGTGTGGCTGGATGTGTACTCATGCAGCATCAGACACACCCGTAAGCTACGGTCCTGGCTTGGCACAGAGAGAAGGAACTATGGAATATTCTGACTTCCATGTTTAAGAAGTTGAGTGGCAAGAGTAGAAAGGACCCTGAAGCTTGCCTTCTTCATGACCACATTGTGACTAAAGGTGCAAAAGGCAGAACATTTCCCCAGCTACTTGCTTTCTGTGTGACTCAGATAAATTATTTTGTCTCTGTTTGTCTCTGATGGGGGCTGAATAATAGTATTCATGGAGTATAGCTGTTCTGTAGATAGTGTTCACGCTAAGCGCGTTTAGTAAAATCCCTGGTGGGTTTGTGTTTCATAATTCCCACATGGACAGCTGCTTAAGGTTTAATGCATTTATTTGCTTGTGTGTATGTGTCTACACCCATGCACACATGCATGTGGGTACATGTGAAGGCCCGAAGAGGGGATCCAATTGCTAGAGCTATAGTTACAGATGGTTGTAAGCCTCCTTACATAAGTGCTGGGAACCAAAGCTTCTAATGTTCCATGCTATGCACGTCTTTGTATTTCATTATTAATTGTGTCCCTGATCACATTGAAAGCCATCAACAATAACATCTAAAAAAAACAGAGTAAGTTATCTAGGTCCAAGGAAATATACATTGAAATTACTCTTCTCTTTCCTGAAATGCATGCTGGGCAGTAAAACTTGAGAATAAATCTTAAACACTGAAAATATAAAAATGGTGATCTCTTAATCGTTAATGTTGTCTAGAGTTATGTGCAAAACCAATGGTGATAAATCGTCCCCAGTCCTTGCTACAGCACAAATTCTCATCAGCTCCTGAATGATGGAGACATTGCTGGATTCTGGACCACAACTTGACGTTCAGTGTCTTACATGGTGTGCTTGGACTCTCAACTTTCAAAGAGCCATCAAACACAGTCCTAAGTGAAAATATGTAGGACATTATTCTCCCTTGGTTGGCTGGTCACAAAGAAGATTTGCATCATTATCAGCGTGGACATATGTAGAAGAAATGTTTGGCAGTGTAGCAAATCTCTATAATCCTAGCACTGGAAAGAATGATGCAGGAGGATGGCTGTGAGTTCAAGGCTAGCATGAGTTACACAGTGAGTGTCAACCCAGTCTGGGCTTCAGAGTGGGACTCTGCCTCAAAAGAGAGAGAGAGAGAGAGAGAGAGAGAGAGAGATCCATAAATAATATTTAAGAAGAGGGTAGAATTTAAAAGAATGGAGGAAATTGGTAGTGAGTAAAGGTAACCTAGGCCTGCTGGAGAGAAAGTGATGCGTGAAGCCCTTAATGAAGCCAGATGTTAGCTTTTTCTTTTATTCCTTGGCTTGGGAATGACAGAATGGAATATGCCTATATTCAAGAAAGCACTTGATAACTCATTAGCACACTGGCCATCACTAATAAAAGAGTTTTCATAGCTGCGTTTCTCGGTTATGAAGCAACAAAATTTCTTCATTATTTAAGGATTTAAGTTTTATCATTTATATTTAGCCTTAATTTTAAACATAGGCTTTTATATTATCAATTTCAAATGTCACGTAAGATGTTCGCGTGCCCTGCCTTTTGTGTAAAACCAGTAATAGTTATAAAGAGCCAGGACCAAACACTAAGCATTTTCAGGACCCCCAACCCTTTGCTGCAAGCTGCTCCTTTGCTTCTCTATACAACCTCACTTGATTGCTCTTCAGAAAAAGAAAGAGCCAGAATCATCTTTTTTTAAAAAGTGTTTGATTGCTTTCCCTGTATGTTCTATATGCACCATGTGTGTGCCTGGTGTCTAGAAGAGGGCGCTGGATCCCCTAGAACTGGAGTTACAGATGGTTGTGAGCTGTCATGTGGGTGCTGGGAACTGAACCCAGCACCTTTGCAAGAGCAGCCAGTGCTCTCAATTACTGAGTCATCTCTCTAGGCCCCCAAACTTGCAGTATTTCATTAAGAATACTGACCAGCTTCTAGACATGCATCTCTCTTGAATGTTTTCCTGTCTCCTCTGTTTCTGTTGTGTTGACACGCACATTTCTGCCTCTAGACTGTAAACATGCCAATGACAACATGTTGAAGCATTAGCTTGCTGGTCTTCTCTACCAACAGTATCTACAAATACCTAAGTAACCTGGTATGTGGTGATGCTACCCACATTTAGGATGGGTCTTCCCATCTCATTGAATTGAACCTAGACATTCCTTATAGACATGTTCAGAGGTTTGTCTCCTTGGGGATTCTAGATCCTGTATAGTTGGCCATCAATATTAACCCTCCAAAGAACATGCAATCCATTTCTCCTTATGCTCTTGCTCTGCCCTCCATACTTCCCCATCTTGCCCCACCCACAGAGGCCCCTTGACATGCCTCCTAGTGGGGTGTCAGACACCGCAGCAGGTGGTAGAGTTTTGAGTATGCATTCTTCTGGCTCCCTTCCTGCTGCTTGGCCATGGGATTCTCTACTGAAGGCCAGAGCCCTCCTGCTCTGTGATCCGCTCCTACACCTGGGAGGATGCCTATGCAAGATTCGTTCAGCCTTTACCTTCCTCTGCTCACAGGGATTTGAGCAGTTTTCAATATGAGGACAGTATTAAGAGAAAAATCTCATTCTGGGTGTGTAGAATCTTCTGTAGATCGGCAGTCTAGCGAATGGGAAGCAAATAGAAGCAGAAACCTTTTATAGAGTGTGGTGGTTTGCAATAAAATGGTCACCATTGGTCCATTGGCACTATTAGGAGGTGTGGCCTTGTTGGAGAAAGTGTGTCACTGTGGAGGCATGCTTCAAGGTCTCAGACATTTAAGCCTTGCCCAGTAGGTCATTGACTTCCTACTGCCTGCCAGGCTAGAAGTAGATTTCTCAGCTCCTTCTCCAGCACCGTGTCTACCTGCATGCTGCCTTGCTTCCCACCATGATCATAATGGACTAAACCTCTGAGTTATAAGCCAGCCCCAATTAAATGTTTTCCTTTATAAGAGCTGCTGTGATCCTGCTGTCTCTTCACAACAATACAACCCTAAGAAGCAGAGGTATACATTCAGTAAGTGCTTATCTGTCTGACAGTCGATCCATAGACAGATAGATCGCACTATGTAGGCCTGTGAATATAGAAAGAGGATAGAGAATTGGTGAAAAATTTTAAATCCCTCTAAAAGTCATGAGATTTAAAGGCATTCAAGCATTTGTGACAGCAAACTAAACTATATATATGGAATCACATACAGGATGATGCAGAAGGGTGGGCGTGGATGGAAACTGCCAAGTAGGCACAGGAAGCTACCAATCAGGACAAGGGCTGTCCATTAGACATCAGTTAATACTCACATCCTTGTTATCAGGGGTGTTCAATGAGGCCTGCCCCAAGCCGGGACCCCTGGGGCAGACTAACTCGGAAGGCTAGGTCCTGGTTCCCTCCCAGCTCTGCTGACTGATGGAAGCCCTTCGGCAGACCTTTGGGGACAAAGGGGACTTGCACTCTTTAGAAACATGGGAGGGAAGCAAAAAGGGAGAGGTCAAAATATTTGTTCTATTAACTAAAACATCAATTGAAAATCAGCTCCCACTCCTCCAGAACTTCTCATCTAAGAATAAGAACTAATAATAGAAAAGTTCTCGTATTGAATTCTTCAGGTGGAAGGAATATTTGGCGTTCTCTCTCCCTCCCAGGTCCCCATTCATTCACTTCTTTCTAACTTAAGTTGGCATCTTTCCTCAAATTCGCCCCTTCTCAGCTGAGGACAATTGCTTTCTTCTCTTTTAGTTGATTTGACCCATGAGATTATTCTAACGGGCATCTATCCTTTTCTTTCTTTTGTCTTCAGTACCCTGTTTTTCACCCCTGACATATTCCACTTTAATCCATCATGGAAAAAAATGTATCTGCGGTACTCAGTGCCTTACCATTATGCCCCTTTACAATACACTCCATTTTTTATTTTTATTTTTGCCAAGGCAGGGTGTCACTAAGTAGCCATGGCTGCCCTGGAATTCAGTCTGTATGCTATAGTGGCATTTCAACTGTATTTTAATAAATAAAGACTGCCCAAGGATCTGAGAGTAAAGCAGTCCCACTGGTCAGCCTTACAGACCAGATTATGGTTAACACACACCTTTAATCCCAGTAGCCATAATGACACACACACCTTTAACCTCAGTAGCTACAGTGACACACACCTTTAATCCCAGTAGCCACCCTAGTTGCCATAGAAACCGGGTAGTGCATACTTTTAATCCCAGTGGTGCAAGCCCTTAATCCCAGCTCTAGAGAGGAATATAAAATGGGGCGAGACAGTTCTCAGATGCAGTCTCCTTTTGAGATCACTGGAGGCAGGACCGCCATTTCACACTGAGGTTGAGATAAGAGCCAATGACTGGCTGCTTTGCTTTTGGGGTCTTCAGGTTGAACCCCAATTCCTGACCCTGAGTTTTTATTAAACGGGACTCATTTAATCATGCTTCAATAGACCAGGATGGCCTGGAACTGTCAGAAGTCCACCTGCCTCTGCCTCCTGACTTCTGGGACTAAAGGTGTGTGCCACCCCCACTGGGCTCATTCTACTCCTCTCTCATGGAAAGAATGCCTCTGTGGTACGCCTCCATGCCATAGCATCCCCCCCAACCAAGAGATGATTCATGGTAGCACTCATTTGTTCCAAGGCTACCGTGTTATGTCCTACACACTGTCGAAAAGCTGGAAATGCCCAGAGAAGCACACTGCCTGCCAAGCCACACTAAGTGATAGCTATTTTCAAGACAAGGTCACGGGGAAGGACACACTGGGTAGTGAAAATGTTTAGAAGCCATTTGGAAAATGCTGGTGAGGAGGGTAACATTTGGGCTGGCGCTTGAGTGAGAAAATAGAAATCCACTGTAGTGATTAGAGCACAAAGGCTCCAAGCTGACTGGGCGTATATAACACACATGTACACATTCACACATGCACGTGAATGCATTGATATATTTCCCTCCCTCCATTCTAACCTTATTCTTCCACATATCCTGTTGAACGACTTCCTTTTCTGTCCTCCTTGTCCTCTTACTGCGTTTCCATGGTAACTTAAGACAAAGATTAATCTGGTTTATAACATCTAGAAAGTTGTCTTATTTTATATTGCCCGGGGGATGCATATGGGAGTAGGGTGATGTATGTTTCTGGCTGGACGTCAAATGGACACTCTCGACGAACTGCAAAAACCTCCTTCATTCCAAAATTGATAATCGCCTGCCAACTTCATTCTCCCCCACTTTGCAGGAAATGAAAATTTATGTTACTAGAGAGAAAAAGAAAAGCCTATAAGGAGAAAGAAAATCAGTCTAAACTTGATCTCCACTCTGTTACACCTGTAAGACTCCCAGCCATTTGAAACCATGGTATCTTATGATATTAGTCAAAAAAACCAAACAATCCTGAAAGAGTCAAGTTGCTTCAGTGTCCTGGGAAGTATGACACTCCCATGATTTCTATCTTCCTTCCAAATTCAATAGACTAAACATACTCTTAAAGTGCATTGATTTTTACCTTCATACCAGGAGAAAGGGGAAGTCAATGAGTCCAAGTCAAAGAAATATTGCTGGAAAATGCAAGTGTTTAAGGTTTTCATTGGAAAAAAAAGCAACATGAACTGGGATAGCCTCGACCCCTGAGTTCAGACAGCTGGTTAAGGTGGAAGCTTTAGCTTGACTCTCTTGATACCATCTGTGACCTTGTTAATCTCTTGACTCCTGTTTGTTACTCAAACCATAATACTCAAATTCGCTCCATGAAGGTTTTCAGTGACAACTACCTTTAAGTCAGGACTCCAATAGCCAACCAACAATCCTCCCATTGTTCAGAGGGAGGGGCCATAGTCATCTGAATGTCAATCATTCAATGACACCATTGTCTATCTCACAGAAGCATTTAATGCTTAGACTCCCATAGTGTCCTAATTTCTCAAGAGCGTATAATTCCTCCTTAACTCGACTCTACCTGAGTATCTAATTATTTAGCCAAATTTTATGAGTTATTTTTCTTTCTAACTGTGGATTACTGTCCCCAGTTCTGACATGTTGCTCTTGTATTTCAATGGAACTAGTGTATGCTTTTTGATAACAGTAGCCAGAATGTGTTTTTTTTCCTAACCACAAATACACATGTTTTCCCACATTTTAGCTACTTATATGACAATCAGTGAGCAAGAGAAGTCAAAAATAAAGACTTGTGTCTTGTTTTTCTATGCCACAACTTGTGAAGTGATAGTCAACAGAGAGTTATAGTTCAGTCGTTTAGAGGGGTAACTGACAGCTTTACATATATGGGACTTTGTTTGCAGAGAACGCAGCTTCCCTAGTCTAATGTATAGAATTAGACTGAATTAAAAAAATGGCCAGAGGGCTTCGTCTTGATATTGCCGTAAACATCTCTGAAAACAACATTGTTAGATGGGCACCTGGTGGGCAGGAGACTTCATCAGGTAGCCACTAGTGAAAGTGTGAGCCCCAAAAGCAAAGCACTTGGTTTGGCTGTGTATACATCTTTGTCCGTGTCTACTAGACATTTGCTGTGGAAAATTGACATCTAATGTCACGTCTTGTGACACCCTTAAATATAGTGGATTCTCTTTTTTAATATTGGGGTTTGAGTCTAGTGCCCTATACATCCTGGGCAAGCATTCCACCACTGAGTTTCATCCCTAGCCCAAGGCAGGACCTTGATGCTGCTATAGAAAACCCCACATCAATTGACATGTGTCCCAGGACTGCTCATGTGTTCCAAGCTTCACAAAATTGAGAACATGGGTTGAGATCCGAGTTGTACTGGAGCTAATTACAAAGAAGTCTGAGATAGTTAATTCTATCAGTGTAGACCAGGCTGGCCTCAAACTTCAAGTCATTATCTGCCTCTGCCTTTCCAGTATTGGGATTAGGGGCCTGCACTACCACACCTGGCAATAATGCTATTCTTGATAGAAGCAAATAAATTCATTATGGCTGCCAAAAACACTTATGAAGGGCAAACAATAGTTTCTGGTGATGGAAAAAGTAGCGATTTTTGTCTAAGAAAAGGTAAAGTGAGAAACAGAGAAGACAGACAACCTCTAACTTTATTGGGAGCATTTTGATACATACCCTTTCCACCTCAAAATTCTTAGCAAACTTGGACATCAAAGAATATTAAAATAGTTATTTTTGAAGACCTTAGAAAACTGGGAATTTCTGATTGAGGTGAGAAGAGAACGCCCATTTCCAGTCCATTTATATCAGACTTTAAAATGTCACTTTAGAGAAATGACAGCTTTACTTTCATCTGAGACTCCGGGTATATGTCAAAACAGCAGCAACCAAATGGCCACCAGGTCCTTTCTGAGTGTACCAGACTCACAGCCTCATGTCTAACTCTGCAAAGTGCTGCTACATACATAGGGACATTAAATTATCTAAACAGTATTGCATAATTTAATAGCACATAATGAATACAGAATACATAGTGAAACATAGAGGAAAGTGTTGCCTAAAGGAGAAGGGGCGGGTGAAAGGTTTAAAAACAAAATTATCAGCCAGCCACAGTGGTGTGTGCTTCAAGTTCCTGCTCTTGGTGGAGAGGTGGAGGCAGGAGGGTTAGAAGTTCAAACCCATCCTTAGATACACAGTGAGCTCCAGGTTAGCCTGTGCTACACGAGATCCTGTCTCAAAACTCCAAAAATATATAAATAAAATATTAAGATAAAATCAACTTGCAAAGCCTTGAGTTTACAAGGCCCATCATAACTGAAACCAGTATTCTAATCTTCTCATTGATAGTTGGGCTCCCTCAGTTCTGCCACAACAGCATTAAAATCTGCTCTGTCTTTAAAATGGGATGCAACAAACAAACTTGTTCCTTAGCTCTGCCACAACGTGGAGGGCAATGTTTTGGCAAGTGGGCAGGAAGAAAAAACAACAAGTAACACAAACGATGGAAGTGACCTCTGTGGCTACCAGCATTACCCAGCATGCTTCATTTTCCAGTGTAGGGAAGTTGGGACAGTTGACACCCGCGGCTCCTAAAATTCCTAGTCGAATCTCTCTCTTCCTGGTGCCCATCATTGTGCTTTTATTTGGAGATAGGGTTTGGAGAGATAATTATATTAAAATGAGGGCTTCAGAAAGGTCCCTAATCCACTCTGCCTGGCATTCTTGTAAAAAGATTGCCTTAGGATAGCCGGGGATTGGGGTGAGGCAGGCCCAGAGGAAAGGGCCCTGTGACTGTGACGATGTGTTGAGGTATATTGAGGAGACTGTTATCTGTGCCAGTTAGGGATGCTGGAGCAGAATGTAACAGGTAGGTGGGATAAGCCACAGGGAACTGTGTCCTACAGCTCTAGGGAACGTGCTTAAGGCAATGAGGAGATGAGGGATCTCACCAGACCTTTATCCTGCTTTGTAGGAAATGCCTGTTTTCTTACTGTATTATGGGCCGAGTTTTCCTGTCTCACCAGTAGCTCAGAAATAAACACACTGAGGCTTATATTAATTATAAATGTTCAGGCTTATCACTAGCTAGCTCTTACAAATTAATTAACTTTTTTTTCCTTTAATCTATGTGCTACCACATGGCTCATGGCTTTACTTTTCTCCTTGCATGTCTTGCTCCCTCTGAGACGCCTGGCAACTCCACTGACACTCCACCCTTCTTCCTCCCAGCATTCTCAGTTTGACTATCCTGCATACTCTTTCTGCCTGGCTAATGGCCAGTTTTATATATATTCGCAGTGTATAAAAGGATGTATTCCACAGCACTGTGTCCCTACCTCATTGGAAGGGGGTGTTAGCAATCTCATGTCTTCCAAGAAGTATACTAATCTGATTCAGGAGAACTCTACCCTCCTGACCTAATTACCTTTCAAAGGCCACACACTTCTGCAAGTGTCTGGGCCAGACACTTTGGGCAGTTAGGGAGGGAATGCTTTCTCTAATTATCTCTTCATCAGGTTACTTTGCCCTGCCTCCCAGGATCATAATAAGGGCCTAGCCTTCAGTGTATGAATTTTGGAAGGACATGGACATTTGGTCTGGATTAGAAATCATCTGTCAGCCAAGAAGAGAAGCTTCAGAGGAATCCAAAGCTGAGAGCCTTGATCTTAGACTCTCATCGTCCCAAATAGTGAGAAAATAGATTTAATCCATGCTTTCCTAGGTCATAGAAACTCTTGGCAACTGATATAAGGAGAAAGAATGAAATTTAAACTAATAATGTTGATGCCTTCCAGTCTCTGATGTCAACAATTGGTTCTTGTCACACAGAAGATGTTTGGCTTCTGCTTCTCTCACACGACATTAGGACACATTCCTATTGTCTTGTCAGAAAATGGAGGTTCTGTTGCTATATGATACAAAGACCAAGAAAGATGCTAAGTGTCATGCAAGGAGGAGGTTAGCCTCGTGACAGTGACTGAGGTTGGGGAGCCCTGACAAAATTGGAAACCTTTGCTGCCAAGGCTGTGATTTAGGAGTAAGGAAAGTTGAGATTTTTTTTTTTCTTACCGGTTGAGCCTACAAAGTCATTTCTGAAGAGTTAATTGTCTGGTACCAGATGCTTCAGACTGTTAGCTGGCGAACACTTTCTCTAATCATCTCTCCGTCAGGCCAGTTTGCACTCCCTGTGATGAGTATGCTAGACTATGGAGTGTCGACTTCAAAATGAACAAAATGGAGATTTTTTTCTTTGACTCCTCATGAAATAGGGAGTAGAAACGAATCCCTGATGGATCTCTCTTTGAGATGAAAGTGAGTGCTGTGGAGATGGTTCAGTAGGCACAGAATTTACTGTGGAGACTTGAGCTTGGGTCTCCAGCATCTGTGTAAAAGCCAGGCATGGCCCGATATATCTGCAACCCCATGCTAGGAGGCAGGAACATGTAGATCCCAGGGCTTTGCTGACAAGACAATATGGCTGGAAACATGAACTAAAACAATGTGAATAAATATAAAAGTTTGTATGAAAACACTTTTGACTTTCTGATCTTATTCAAAATAAACCAATTATTATAAAACTAGATTGATAATCTTAAAACACATGAATATATGTTTGGATGGTCATAAAAGCACAAAACAAGAGGAATAATGAAGACGTATTTGAGTAAAATTTGGTGTGTTTTAAAATCAAGTTAGTGTCAATTCAAATTGAATTGGCTTATTCTAAGTGTTTTTCTTTTTTAAGTTATAGGTATTATGTGTCTGGATTGTGAGTCTTTGCACAAGCACATGGTGCTCCAGAGGCTGGAGGAGGGCGTTAGGAGTTAGAGCTATAAGCTGTCTTAGATTTCCATTGGTGTTCAAAACACCATGGCCAAAAGCAACTTGGGGAGAAAAGGGTTTATTTAATTTTACAGCTTGGAGTTCATTACCCAAGGAAGTCAGGGCAGGAACACAAAGTGGGAACTTGGAGGCAGGAATTAAAGCAGGAGTGGAGGGATGCTGCTTACTCATTTGTCCAATCAGTTTTCTCATAGCAACAGGACCACCAGCCCACTCCTGTGGGTCAGGCTCTCTCTCACCAATCTTTAATCAAGATAATACCACACTGATTTGCCCATAAGCCATGCTTATAAAGGCACTTTTTTCCACTTGTGATTTTGTCTTCTTAAATTACTCTAGCTTGTGTGAAGTTGACATAAAACCAATCAGCACACAGCACATAGGAGCTGCCCAACAGGGGTGCTGGGAACTAAACTCTGGTCCTCTAGGTGAGTAGTTCATGCTGTTAAGCACAGAGCCATTCCTCTAGCCACTGAACTAAATTTCTGTAAGATACCCATTATAACCCTCGAGTCAATTATGAGGAAAATAGCACAAAACTAATAAAAACTAATTAGTGAAAGGGAATTAGTAAAGGAAAATGAAATTAAAATGTCACAGCAGAAAATATCCATTTGACTGAAGAGAAAACATAAATGGATGGCTAGTAAAACAAAAATAATTATGATTAAATTGAGAAATAAATAGAAACTAAATGACAGATATAAATATTAATATGGACATTAACATAAATATATTCAACATTTCAATCAAGCACAGATTGGCATAAGAAAATGAACCAAACAAAATATCATTAAGTATATAATTTATGTAATAAATACATTTTATATTTAAAAATATAAATATATTAAAAATTACTATCAAAATAAAAATGTTTTCCTTCTAAATAGACAAAATGTTAAATCATAAAAGAACATATGCTAAGCCATATATAATTTAGAAATGTTTCAAGCCATATAAGCTATTGCATCCTAATTTCACTCACTGATGGACTAAAATTAGAAATAAATCATATAATTAACATTTGATTTTATCATTAAGTAAAAATTCATATTCCTAAATAACTAATAGATTAAATAAAAAGCCATAAGAGAGATGGAAAATACTTTGAATTGAGTACATTTGAAAAGCAGCATGCCAATATATATGCAAAACAATGCTTAGAAAAAAATCATAGATGTGAAAGTATATATTTGAAATACAAGTAGAAGGACTGGAGAGCTGTCTCAATGGCTATAACATTTACTGCCCTCACAAAGGACCTGAGTTTGGTTCCCAGACCCCTTTGTCAGGCAACTCACAATTGTATGTAATTCTAGTTCTAGGCGCTCCCATGCCCTCTTCTGGCCTTCCTGGGTACTACACCCATATGGTGCATGTACCCACACAGAGATATACACACAGATATAATTAAAAATAACTTTAGAGCAAAATGTTCTTAAATAATTTACATCAGAATAGAAGAATCTCAAAAAGGAGTCTGTGGAGACAGTCCAGTGGTCAAAGCCCTTACCAGAGTACAGCTCCCTGGAACTCATGCAATGCAGCAGGTGTGCGAGGTACCCTGGCTATAATTCTAGCTTCCCAAGGCTATATAAATGGAGACCCAAAAGAAAGATAGCTAGGACAACTAGTCATTTCTGTGAACTTTGGGTTTGACTGAGTCAATTAAATAAAGTAGAAGAACATTGGAGAGTTATATATATATATATAAACTTGGTGCCTTCACAGAAATATTCAACTTCTCAAACTTTAATTCATGAGTCTTCTTTCTAGATGCTATGTTATAAAAGAAATACATAAAATACAGAGAAAGGGGCAGGGTCTTCTTCTCTGAATTAGACAAATGAGGCTGTGAAAAGCAGACCCACTGCTGACAAATTTATAGAGTCGAAACAAAAACAATTGCAGTGTAGACATGGCTGTTCTGGGTGAATCCCCTTCCTTCCTAACTCTGCTTGGCAGCTCTATACCCTGATCATTCCATCTGGAAATAATCATCCATCAAGCTTAGATCATAATCAAGCCAACTAGTGAACAGGCCAGCAGGCTGCTACATAACCATGCATGGGGCAAGGGACATGATTCATCTCAATGGGATACAGGGAATGAAATTAAATGTAGATGATACAGTGACCCTCAGTATGTGCACAGGCTTGCAACTGGCAGCGTGTCCAAGCCCATGGCCAGGAGTGTCAGGTCTCCTGGCACGTACCTCATTG
The DNA here is from genome assembly GCA_001685075.1 of Bramus lutescens. Taxonomy (NCBI): domain Eukaryota; kingdom Metazoa; phylum Chordata; class Mammalia; order Rodentia; family Cricetidae; genus Bramus; species Bramus lutescens. The sequence continues at coordinate 137,140 of LOEQ01003076.1, read as the reverse complement.
CCTGTGTGCGATGAGGAGGTGTGTTCTGCTCAGGCATGGATCTATGGGTTGGGTTTTAGGGACTGCTGGTTTGAGCTGTAGATGTCTGATAGTGAAGGTTCCTGTTCCTTTTTTATGAAGAATTAACTATTATGGAAAAATCACAAAGTAGTGAAAGCTACATAGAATAGCATTTGGCCAGACGACCCCTCTCAGCTCACTTTCGGAAGACAGAAGAGTATTGCAAAAAATGTCTGATGGTTAAGTGGACTGTGATGGTTGTGTAGTTTATTTCTAATACAATGAGGTGTGGTTCTAAATCAGCTCATGACCTAAGAAGAAACAAATCCATTCAGATAGACAGTCCTTGAAAAGAGAGTGGACAGGGATGCGGCTCAGTTCACAGCACATAGGTCAAGTATGCACAATGTTTTATACCTAGTACATTGTTGCCATGGTACAGGCTGTAACACTAGCACCCAGGAGGTGGAGACAGGAATATTTGAAGTTCAAGGTTACACTTGGCTATATATTCCTACTTCTCTCTCTAAATAAAAAAAAAGACAACCACTGATGAATACATATCTGTAGGACTCTAGGCTAATGCACTCATCCATGTTTATTGTGACACTACTTAGAATAGATAAGAAATGCATCCAGCCTAGATGTTTATCAGAGGATGAATGAATAAAGAAAACATAGTATATATCAGCAATGGTATTTTTTTAGGCATCAGAAAAAATTAAATCATGTTATTTTCAGGAAAATGATTGGAAATGGAAGCAATTTTGATCAAAGAAATAAGATTCAGAAAGATCAATACTGCACTTACTCTCATATGTGGGCTCTGGACTTAAGTGTGTGGGGTGCAGAGGGAGGGGACCTTGAGAGAGGAGGAAGAAATCTTAAGAGGAGGCAATGGAATCTGTGTGCCATGAAAGCAAAGACTGGACGCCAGCAGCAGCAGAGCGGAGGAATGAGGAGGGTAGTGAAGGAGGAAGATGAATAAGAACAAAGTCTAATGACTCACAGAGAACACCATAATAAAAGCCATCACACTGTGCACTAACTTTAAAATTAATTTCAGAAAAAAGGAACAGTGCAGAAATAAAACAGACAAAGGCAAATGTGTGGTTTATTCCTGTTGATTGTCCCCAGTGCTTCCGCTTTGGTTGGACAGATGAAGGGCTTCTAAATTCCAAGGTCGTCCCAGACTCTCAGGGCCAGAGAGCGCAGATTTGGGTTGAATCGTTTGAGACACTCAGCCTCAATGACTGGAGATTTCCACAGAGACCCCAGTGGATGCAAAGTCCAGCTGTCTGCTGAGTTTCTGAGTTTCTCAAAAAGCATGGGTGGCAGATGTTAGGAAGCTGGCGTCTCTGAAGCATCTGCAGGGAGAAGGTCGCTGCCCATCTGCAAAGTCACAAGGAGAAAACGGTGATGAAGATAAGCCCTTTTTCTCTTTTGTCCGAATCTTACCAGGGACCATGAACAAGCAGTAGGCTTTTTAAAGTGTTGATTCTTCTGTTGCATTCATTGTATTGAGTATGCTTAATGTGTGTGTTGACCCAGATATGTATTTATAAATCTAAAGACCTAGTTAGTTTCAAATAATCCTAAAATGTGGGTCAATCAGAAAATGAAATTTTCATAAATATCAAAACCGTTTGTCTTATTTTCTTCTGCTCATCTCCTGGCCCCCAGGAATGCTTGCTATCTGTGCCTGGTTTGGTCAGAGTCATACAAACCAAACATATATAATGACAAAAAGCCTTGGCTTTCTGTTACCATTCTTAGTATATTAACCGTTCTTATTAACTGGGATATTTCTGATATAAACCTCATAAACTCAAAGAGGACATTGCAAAAAAAATAAGGAAATCAATATCAAAAGCATAACACATAAAGCTCTACAGAGGACAGTCATGCCTAGTGGCACATGATGGCCTAGACAGTTAGGTCTCACAGAGGACTGCTTCAGATGAAACTGTTTCTGTGTCTCTACCCTGTTGGCTCTCTTTTCTGTCTCAACCCTCCTCTAACTCTTCTCTACCTTGAGTAGTTTGTACTTTGATTCTTGGTTTTCCTTTTGATTACATTCTGGAGGCTGGAGAGATGGTTCAATGGTTTAAGAGCCCTAGCTGCTCCTCCCGAGGACCTGAGTTTGGTCCCAAGTTCTCATGTCGGGCATCTTGTAACCGCTTGTAGCTCCAGTTCTAGGGGATCTGAGGCCCTCTTCTGCCTTCCAGACACACACACACACACACACACACACACACACACACCTTTGATTTTCCTTCTAAGCTAAGTGGGAACCCATGATATCCCAGAAGATGAGACTGTTTCTTCACAATCTCAGCTAACTCAGAGTGGAACATCTGTAGTGTGTCTCGAGAAAGCAGGAGAAAATCAGGTGCATCTTCCTGATTGAAGCCAGACCAGATATCATTCCTTGGCCCAAGATGACAAGATTTAAAGTATTGTACAGCACAAAACAAAATAAGGAGGCCTCTGCTTTGTAAAGATCCCTGGGTTAGCTTTGCGGATTAAGACTTGGAATTTGAAGAGCAGGGACCCTCACCCCCACTACCAAACACAACAAAAGCCAAACCAGGCAGTGCTGAAGTGCTGTACCTGGTCAAAATATATTCTATGGGACGTCAAAAGAACCAGTAATCAAGACAGATAATGTTATAGTTCAAGACTTGTTATTTGAGTCTACATTTCTATGGTCATCGTAGATAGTCACTAGCTTGATTTTATTTGTTTGTTTAATTTTTCCTTTGAGACAGGGCCTCACTTTGTCGTGTAAGTGGGTCTGGAACTCATGATCTCCTGGTTCAGGTACCTAGTACTGGGGTTAGAGTAGTGAGCCGTGCTGTCAGGACCCTAAGAAGGCTGCATTCCCCTTTTCTGCTTCCTGCTCTGCTTAGATGTGAGCAGACACTTCCCACAGCTAAGCCGTGAGCCCCTCCGTCTGCTGTGACAGACTCTATCCCTTGAATTGTCAGACCAAATCAGCCTTTCCTCCCTCGGTTTATTGGGTATTGTGTTACAGTTGTGAGACAAACAGCCAACACACTTCCCACAAGAGCAGCGGAGGGTCATCATGCTCCCAATATGTCATTACTGGGTTTGAATTAAAGCTCTCTAGTAAAATAGTAATTGTGAAAGGGGGAGCTTAGTCCCCGACCTTCCTTTTCCTTCCTAGAAACAAGAGATAGAAAAATTCCCATGTGAAAAGTTCTTCCCTGTCTGACAAAGGACAGTGTTTCTTATCACACCACAGATGAGCTAAACCCAGGAGGAATCTACACAGACAAATCTTGTCAGACTAACCTTTATCTAGCTAATCCTTTTCCATAATCAATTACCTTATCCCACATCACCTTATCTTGTCATACAGTCACAACACAAAGCGCTTTCTCCAAACTAGCATAAAAGCTCTTAGCCCTAACTGTTCCTTTGGGCCTTAATTTGTCTTGCTAGGCTCTCCTGTGCATGTGAAAATTACAAATAAGGGGGTTGGGAAGAATCCTCAGTTGGTCCAGTGTTTGTTGAGGACCTGAGTTCGACTCCTGGTACCCATGCAAAAACTCACCTAGCTTAGTGGGCCCAACATTCCAGCCAAAGATTTGTCTCAGAAAATAAGGTGGACCTAAAGGCCAGCTATTTCTGAATAGGAGAGGCTGAAATGAAATAAAGCAGCGCTTGTTTCTGAACTGGGTCCTTGTGTTTAGGGGTCTTTACTGGGGATAATGGCAATGCTTGAGTGCAGTCTTCAGGTCAGGAAGGACTGAGGTATTTTGATGGCCCATGGGAGTTGTATAGCATATCTGTTTATTGGATATACGTACTAGCTTCCTGGGAGTTCAGTGTGAAAGGCAGGAGACAAGACCATCTGTTGACACCTTATCCCAAATGCACAAAACAAAACACTTTTCACATATGCCTGTGAATTTTCTGTTGATATTTTATAAAAACAAGACGGGTTGGTCACATGACTCATTGTTAGAACCTTTTCCCTATAGGACAGGCTCTGGGTTCAATACCCAGGGTAGGGCAGAAGGAGAAGAGACGACTTGTGGGATAATGTCTTGTACTTTGTAAATATTTGTCACTTGTATCGGTTTCATAAAATGTTGATTGGTCAGTAGCCAGGCAGAAGTTTAGGCAGGGTGACCAGACTAGGAGAATTCTGGGAAGGGGAAAAGCTCAGTCTGCAGTCACCTACCAGATACAGGGGAAGCCAGATGAGAATGCCTCACTGAGAAAAGGTACCAAGCCATGCGTCTAAACATAGATAAGAATTATGGGTTACTTTAAGTTGCAAGAGCTAGTTAATGATAAGCATGAGCTAATAAGCCAACCAGTTTATAATTAATATAAGCCTCTGTGTTTCTTTGGGGCTTAACAGCTGCAGGACCAAGTAGGACAGAAACTTCCATCTACAATGACTAATCTCTGTTCCTTCAAGTGGAAGATGCAGATTCTGATGGAGATGTCCATCTAAGTGCTACTTTTCTCCTCAATGTCAGAATTCACACTTGAGGCCCTGGGCTTTCCTCTTTCTTCCCCATTGGCAGTAACACCTCTACTTCCCTTTCTCTGCAATTGTGGACAACGAGATCCCAAGGGAGTCACCTTCGTGATGCACAGTTTATTGGCTCTTTTCATTGGGAAGTGATTCTAACATTGGCACATTTAGAAATGCTATATCTCTCCAGTGGACTATGAGAGAGACTTGTGTGATGTCCCTAGTCAATCCTGCATTATAGCCTTCAGCTGTTCTACTTAAGATCCAAATATTTGAAAGGCAAAGGATAGTGACAGCATTTTAAAGGTAGAATTGTGTCTTCTTTCAAATACAAACATTTTTATTTTATTTTTTAGATTTATTTTATTAGTATTATTATTATTATTAGAAATTTCCATCTCCTCCCCTCCTCCCAATTCCCTCCTCCCGTAAAGGTTTTTTTTTTAACCTTTCAATTACCAATGCTTTCAGTAATCATAGACACCAACTATGAGAACTCAGTAGTATAAGAACTGTTGGATTAATGAGCCAAAAATTGAAATCTCAGTTCTTTTGAATGATAGCTCCTATGATATTGGTAGACCGTCGTTAACACAGGTTCCAGTGTAAAAGTTTGATGTAGGAGGGTCATCTGTCTATGTGTTACTTTCATTGGTTAATAA
>LOEQ01003076.1:63839-77068 GCA_001685075.1 Bramus lutescens | reverse complement strand
TTTTTTGGTTTTCTACATGAAGTTGATTATTGTTCTTTCAAGGTCTGCGAAAGATTGTGTTGGAATTTTGATGGGGGTTGCATTGAATCCATATATTGATTCTGGTAGAATTTCCAGTTTTATTGTCTTGATCCTACCTATCTAAGAGCATGGAAGATCTTTCCATTTTCTGTTATCTTCTTCAATTTCTTTCTTCAGAGACTTAAAGTTCTTGTCAAATAGGTCTTTCACTTCTTTGGTTCATGTTTCCTTAAGATATTTTGTGTTTTTTGTTGCTATTGTGAAAGGTGATGTTTCTCTGATTTTTTTCTCATCCTTTTTTATCATTTCTATAAAGGAGGGCTACTGATTTTTTTGAGTTAATCCTGCATCCTGCCACATTACTGAAGTTAGTTATCAGCTGTATTTTTCCCTGGTAGGATTTTTGAGCACACTTATACATACTATCATATCATCTGCAAATGATGATAGTTTAACTCCTTCCATTTCAATGTGTTTTCCTTTGTTGTTTTATTGCTATAGCCAGAACTTCAAGAAGTATGTTGAAGAGATATGAAGAGAGTGGTCAACCTTGTCTTGTTCCCAATTTTAGTGGAATCACTTTGAGTTTCTGTCCATTTAACTTGATGTTGGTTGTTGGCTTGCTATACATAGATGTCATTATGTTTCCCTGATCGCTCCAAGACTTTTATAATAAAATGATGTTGTATTTTCTCCAAAGCTTTTTCAGCATCTAATGAGATGATCATATTTTTTTCAGTTTATTTATATGTTGGATTACATTGATAGATTTTCATATGTTGAACTATCCCTGCATCTCTGGGATAAAGCTTATTTGATCAAGGTGGATGCTTTTTATTGATGTGTTCTTGGATTCAGTTTGCCAGTATTTTATTGAGAATTTTTGCATCTATGTTTTTTTTTTCATGAGTGAGTAAAGCTTATTTGATCAAGGTAGATGCCTTTTATTGATGTGTCCTTGGATTCAGTTTGCCAGTATTTTATTGAGAATTTTTGCATCTATGTTTTTTTTTCATGAGTGAGATTGGTCTGTACTTCCCTTTCTTCAGGCTTCTTATTAACCCTTTAACTCACATTAACTCATAATTCTTGTCTGTGTTAGCAACATGGCTTGGTATATTTTATCTGTGAGGCAATCTCATCTTGCATCTTCTGCATCTAGATGACTACTGCAGGCTGCCTTTCCTATTACCAGAAATCTCCTGTTCTGGTTGTCCTGCCTATACTTCCTGCCTGGTTGCCTCGCCTATATTTCCTACCTAGCTATTGGTCAAATGGTATTTTATTAAAGCAATACAAGTTACAGGGTGCAAGACCATTGTCCCACAGCACTTTCTCCCTTTTTTTCAAAACAAGATCTCTGAATCTGATCTCCTTTGTTTAGTTTTTTTGTCCCAGTCTATTATCCATAATAACTTGTAATCAACACTCTAGACAAAAATAAATATGCATAATCCATTTTTGGGGAATGTGGGCATAGTTTTCTAAGCTACTTCCTGTTGATTGGGGCACTGGTAATCATATGGGGACATAAAGAAAATTTAGAATTACGATCAAGTCCTAAATGGAGTATTTTGTGAGGCTTCATAATCTCAGCCAGCAGTCTTGAGACTCTTCTGGATGTAGAACTCAGAGGAAACTCCAACAGATTTCCTCTGAAATGTTGGATCATCTCCATCATCCTCTCCAATCAGAGATTCTTCAGGGGGTCTTCCTTGATCAAACCTGACTTTTCTTAACCCAAAATAAATCCACAGCCTCTCATTTTCTGTGGAAACAAAAACAAAACCTCTTCTCCATAATAACTTATCTTTTGACTTAAATTTTGAAGTCAAGACATTTTCAAAATAGATATGTTGGATTAATCCAGCAGCATTTATAATCAAATGTCTTTTAGAAGCTGTTGCTCCTTCTTCAGCATTCAAACAATTAAAAGACAGCATAATAACATACACTATCCAGACTTTCTTTGTATTTTCCATTTTTGCATGGTTTTATTTTAAACTCTATTTTTCCCTTTTTTATTTTTCAATTTTTTGATGCAGGGTTTCTCTGTGTATCTTTGGCTGTCCTGGAACTCTCTGTATAGACTAGCTTGTTCTTGAACTCACAGAGATCCCACTGGCTTCTGTCTTCCAAGTTCTGGGATTAAAGATATCTGTCACCACACCAATTTTCTTTCTTTCTTTTTTAAAGGACTTTATCCATTTCCTTTTCTCTTCCAAGGCTACACATTTTTAAACACACAGTAAACCATTTAGAGGTTTCATCATCTGAATCTCTCTTTACAGTATATCTCTCTCTTTTCTGATCACATGAGCCTTTAATTTGCTAAGTGATATGGCTAGAATCAATGCCATGGCTTTGCTGGCTGGATCCACACAATTCCTTAGATTTCTGAGAATCTTCTACATGTTTATTGTCACAAGTGTATGGAGTTTTAAGTTCCCTGCAACCAACAAGAACATTTTATCAGTGAGGCATTCTCATCTTGTGTCCTCTGTTTCTGGGTGACAACTATAGGCTGCCTTTCCTGTTCCCAGAAATCTTCTGTTCTGGTTGCCCCACATATACTTCGTGCCTGATCACCCCACCTCTACTTCCTGCTTTGCTACTGGTCATTCAACATTATATTAAAGCAATACAAGTGACAGGGTACAAGATCATTGTCCCACAGCAAATTCCTCCATCTCTTTGCTGGAAAATAAAGTTGATACACTAACTGAAGTGGTGTTGCAAAACTGTGGTGACTGGATCTACTTTACTTTAAAGAAAAAGGTTTATGCATGGACTGGGGAGAAACATGTTGCTTTTATGCCAAACATTCATATATTATTAAAGACACAAAAACAACATTTTAAAAAATCTCTCATAAGGGAGGAGGAAAGATAACAAAACACAAAATGGTTTGATTTACTTCTCAAGTATGTCTTTGGTTGACAATCTTAGTTACAAATCTAATGGGTCCCCTGACTGTCCTGTTTCTTATTCTATTATCTGTCCAGTGCATTATTAATGCCATTGCATACTTTGTTCAAGAATGCACAGATGCTGTTAATCTTATGATTTTGAGGGTTCAAAACAAGTCTATGTTCTAGCCCCTAGATGAAGATTTGTTTCATTTGTCATAAAACAAGTTATGAGTGAAGGGAGCAGGGAAAGGCACTTTGTCTTAAGTTCTGCCATTTTGACTTCAGACTCCATTTCACCTGTATGGTAAAACAAAATTCATGTTTCCATGGATTTTCCATGGGGACTGTCCAGAAGCTAACCAACTTCCTTTCTAAGTAACAATACTCCAAACATAAGGATTGTTCCCAACAACCAAAAGAACAAATGAATCTTCTGGATATTTTGTGTCAGTCAACAATAATGGAAAATATGGAGGAAGCCTCTAATCCCTGAATCCTGATTGTTGAAAAATGTAACTGTAGCTTGGCATAGATATGCTTATGGTTTTATGCTAATCCTCCCCACTTCTGCACTGGCTCTGGGCTGTCAGGAGAAACAAGGCTTCTGAGTCCTGGTCCTGCCTCCTTGATTGATCATCAGCCCTGCTTATATGATGATTTATTGAAGACTCTGGAACCTATAAGTGTTGTGTCTCTTCTTTCTCATGATACAAAATGGACACAGATGTAGCACAACAAGGTAACACTTCTAGTAGTGCCAGTCCCTATGGGCTGTGTATTCAAACACCTGCATCTGTGGGAACAATTTCTATTCAAACCACCACATACATCTTTTATCCATATTTTCAGAAAGGTGGCATGGTATTATTTTAGATATGATGTTATGTTAATTTTCTGGTATCTCTTGAGACTTTTTTCACTTTCAATTTTGGAAAATTTTCCATGAGGCAATAAGAAGAAGGTATACTCTTTTGTGTTTGCATAAAATGCTGTGTAAATATATCGTATATCCACTTGATTTGTGACTTTATTTCACTTTAACATTTCTATGTTTGGGTTTTGTTTAGATGACCTTTTGTTGGCAAGAAGAGGGTACTGAAGTCACCCACTATTTCTATGTGAGGGTTAATATGTGATTTTAGCTGAAGTGTTAAAGAAATTGGGTGCTCTTGTGTTTGGTGCAATGATACTTAGAATTGCAACATCCACGTAGTGGACTTTGCTCTTTGATGAATATGTAATGTTCTCCCCTATCTCTTCTGCACCATTTTGGTTTGAAGTTTGTTTTGTCATAGATTAAAATGCTACAATTACTTGCTTTTGTGGTCCATTTATTTCAAATACTTTCATCCACACCTTTATCCTGAGATTATAGCTATCCTTCATAATGCTATGTGTTTCTTAGATGCAGCAGAAATACGCATCTTGTCTTCTAGTCATTCTATTAATCACCGTTTATTTATTGTAGAATTTAAAAATTACATTGGAAGTTATCAGCAAGCAGTATTTTTTTCCTAGTATTTTCATCACTGTATTGGTTTCCTGCTCTTTTGATTTACTCTTCTGTGATTATTTATCCATTATTACTTCTTAGATATGATTAATTCCAAAGATTGAAGTTTTTCATCTAGTGCATCTTTCAGAACTGAAATGATGGACAGCTATTGCTTTAATTTGTCTTCAATGTGGAATTATTTTACCACTTATTGTAACTGACAGTTTTTTTTTCCTGGGTACAGTATTTTATAGTAATATCTATTGTACCTCAGAGTTTGTATGACATCTGTTTAGGTACATTGGCTCTCACAGTCTTCATTAAGTCAATTATTATCCTAATGGGTCTGCTTTTATCTGATGCTTTATATTTTGCCCTTACATCTTTTAATAGTCATTGTTTATTTTGCACAGTTAATATTTTCATTGTTATATGTCATGTGAAGTTTCATTTCTGGCTGTGTCTACTTGGTGTACTTATATTTTAGCTTGATAGTTTTCTCATTTTAATATGAGAATTTTTTATGATTTTGTTGAAAATATTTTTATGGCTTTTGCCTGAGTTTCTCCTCATTCCTCTACTTCCATTATTTGTATATTAAGACTTTTTATAGTATCCAAGATTTTTTGGATTCTTTGGTCCAGGTTTAATTATAACTTAACATTTTCTTTGACTGACTTATCCACTTTCTCTATCTTTTCTTCAAAGCCTGAAATTTTCTCTTCTATATCTTAAATTCTGTTGGTGAGGCTTACCTCTGAGTGTTTTTATTATTTATTTATTTTTTAATTTTTTTTTTTATTTTGACTTCCTAAAGTTTAAATTTCCATTTTATTTTAGTTTTGGTTTTCTTTTGTGATTATAATTTTACTTTCACACCTTGAAGTGTTTTAATTTTTTATTCAACTGTATTGTTGTGCTTTCATTAAGGATTTATTCATATAATCATTGAGGTCCTTGAGCATACCTATAATTGTCAATTTGAAGGTCTTGTCCTGTGCTTCAGCTATATTGCATATCTTAAGGCCTACTTTTTGTAGGAGGTTCTTCTCTTTATGTGTTGCTTTGATTAGTTAATTAATAAAGAAACTGCCTTGGCCTTTGGATAGAGCAGAGCATAGGTATGCAAGTAAAACAGACCTGAATGTTGGGAAGAAGAAAGCAGAGTGATGGAGAGCTGCTATGGAGCCTCCAGAGTCAGACATGCTGAATCTTTCCAGGTAAGCCACTGCCATGTAGTGACATACAGATTAATAAAAAATGGGCTAAATCAATTTGTGAGAGTTAGCCATTAAGAGGCTAGAGCTAATGAGCCAAGCAGTAATTTAATCAATACAGTTTCTGTGTGGTTATTTCAGGCTACGCTAGCTGGGCACCCTGGATGAACAAGAAGGTCCTCTTCCTTGCAACAGGTTACTGGATTCTAGTGGTGGTACTTTATTGTTCCTGCTGACTAGGCATTTGTTCATGCCCCTGAGTTTGCTGTTTTATTTTCTTCCTTGTAGTGATGTAGAATAAACTCAACATGTTAGAATTGGTACTATAAAGGGTTTACTAATAGATTTTCTTAGAAGATATTAAGTCAAAAGAAGTAGAATTTAATTAAGGGTGTACTTTCTCCAAACAACTCAAAGTCAAGCAGCCTGTTAGCTAGGCTTCTTAGAGATAACATTATTTCAGATATAAATGTTTACTTATCAGAACTGACAATCCCTTAGGTTCTGGTTTCCACAACAAAGGAGACAGCTCTAAGTTATAACTAGCCATTATACTCTGGTTCCCATGCTAAAGACATAGCTCTAATGAGCAGAGGAGGGGAGCTGCATGGGCTCAAAACCATCACTAAGCCCAGATCTGCTGTTAAATCCTCTAGTCCTCTATGCTCTTATTAGGAAAATAATTCTGCTAGACGGGTAAGGTAAACCTTAGTAGGAACTGTTTGAACAAAGACAACACTAGTATATTTAAAATACTTCTGGCAGTATGTATTTTCTTTGATGTATTAAACCCCTTTCTGTCCAAGTGACCAGACTGCATCTCCTATGTCTATTTAAATTGTTTGAAGTGTGACCTGGGTCCAGGACATAAAAAGATTTAATGATGACACAGTTTATGGAATGTAGAAGTTTAAAGAATATGTAACCATCAGAATCTTCTATTGAAGCTCGGCGCTGGTGGTGCACACCTTTAATCCCAGCACTCAGGGGCAGATTCACATAAAACTCTGTGAGTTTGAGGCCAGCGTGGTCAACAGGAGCTACTTCAAGAACAGGTCCTCAAAATACAGAGAAACCCTGTCTCAAAAAAAAAAACAAAAACAAAAACAAAAACAAAATCAAAAACAAAATCTTCCCTTGAATGTCAGATTTTTTCTTGGTCCTTTGGTGAAAGCTGGACAAACACTAACAATCAGTTTTTCCTTCATCTCTAAGTATATGAGTTATTCTTCACTGAGAAGACATTATTTCTGTAACTGTATATCATCATTTCTTCAGCTTCTTAAATATTATTAAATGACAATAGGGAGATGGTAAGAACAGAAGATTCAGTTGCTGACACTTTTTGTTCCCAGCACCCATCTTAGAAAACTCATAAGCACATGTACCTCAAGCTCTGTAGGATACCTTGGACTTCATGGATGTCATCACATATGTGGTAGATATGCATCCTCACAGGCACAAGGGTACGGAGCTATTAATAGAAGTAAAATAAAAATTTAAAGCAATTTAATGACTGTTGACATGGCCCAGCAGGCAAAATAATTGCAAACAAGTCTTACCGTGATACCAAAGCAGGAGCCAAATAGTTGTTAAAAAGCCAATTGCTATGTATCATTGTTAATAAAAATAAATTTCTGTTTTCTCAAACAAATGTAGCCTGCAAACTAGTTTTTTCAACCTACACTGAACTTGTGACCTCATGATGCTTAATCAACCATTTTATCTTGCTAAATTTCTGAATCTGTGACATATGATTATGCTTTTACCTTAGGAAAATGTCTTTGAAGACAACTAATGATGACCCTTTGTACCTACCCTATAGGCAGCTCTAAGCTGGAACTTTCCCACCCTTCTTTCCAAGTGCAAGCAGCCATTTTTCCCTACAACTGTTCTGTGTAGCACTTACACACCTCACAGGCAGCTTTGTGTCTTAAGTCCCCCACTCGTTTTTCTGTATGCTACTAGCACAATCATCTACCCCATAGGGAGTCTTCATTACTGAGGCTCCCACTTTTCTATACAGTTACTAATAGCTATTTATTTCAACAGCTGTTTTCTCTCAACTTTAACCCTTCCCCATACAGGGGTGGTGGCACATGCCTTTAATCCTAGCACTTGGAGGCAGAAGCAGGTGGATATCTGTGAGTTTGATGCCAGCCTAGTCTATAAAATGAGTTCCAGGATAGTCAGGATGTGTTCGCAGAGTAACCCTGCCTCAAAAAAAAACATACAACAAAAAATAAAAACAAAAGAATTCAACAAAACCAAAAAGGGACCTCAAAGGCCGATGAGGGGCTTATCCCTGAAATCCTGATTTAGGATGAGGCAGCCATCTGACAATTCCCTTGTGAATCTTAAATTAAGCTTGCTTAATCAGACAGTTTTGGAAATTTTTTTCTAACATCTAATGTTTAGAAGCCCCAGTGGGATCATCTATCTCACCCAAATTATAGAGCTGGGATCTTCACTCTGTGCTCCTCAAGAGGCCAGTAAGAATTTGAACCTAGGTCCCTCATGGTGGAATGTGCGAATTGACTCAAGGAATCTGTCCTATGTCTTCACTCTGTGCCATCACATGTACATGTGTATGCAAAAATGAATAATGAGTTCAATAAATAAAAATATATATAGCATGTTACCAGAACTGGAGAGATAAATAGGCTGTGCCAGTACCGTCCTTGCAGAACATATGATTTTGTATCCCACTATGCCTATAGTGTTAGTCATAATAACTTTTCAGGTGATCTGACACCTTCTGTCTTCTGTCTTCCATGGGCTATCCCATGCTTGTGTGCACAAGTAACTAAAATTATAAAATAATCAAATTATTAAGTACATTAATAGATAAACATATTAGCAAATATAAACATAGTTTCAAAAAAAATATTACATTACCTTATTTTGAAATATGCTGGACCACATAAGGATATTTTCATGCAAGCATATAAATTTGCTTTGAACATATCTCCTCATGCCTCACTACAGTTGTTGCAAGATGAAACTTTTCCTTTAAGGATACAGCATACAAGTCTATTCACCTCATATAGGGGAACCCAGAAAATTCCAAAACATTATTCTTTTTTTACTTACATATTCATATTTTTTGTTTCATTATTTACAATAAAAGTTATACAATCATATTTTGTCTATCAACATTTGAATAAGTAAAAAAAGTTGCAACACAAAAAATAAATTATAAATTTTTCAGAATAAAGGATATAACCAGAGAATACTATATTTGTCACAATGTCAAGTTTACATAATTAAGTGTGTAACTTAAAAGTAGAAGAAAAATTTGTAAAATCAAAGTGATTAAAAGGAAGGATATTGAAGAGAACAGAAAAATGAAGGAAGGAAGAATATTGTAAAGTTATATAACATTCAATAAGGAAATGATCTTTTTGAAACCATGCACCATGTTTGAACACCAAGAGCACTTATACACTATTATACATTTATTCATTGTCTTAATGATAAAGTATTATTTTCCCTATATGAATAATTTGATGTATATATCAAACATAAGTGGTCAATAAGGAATAGATTCTTATGCACAAAAGTTGCCAATCTCTTAAATCCTTTGGTTTCTTCATCTTAGTTATTTTATAAATACTATCATTATAAATAATCATTAACTCATTATCCTTATCTATATTAGCCACATGGCTCAGAACCTTTTTCAGTGGGGCAGGTCACATCCTGCTTCTTCGATGATCTGGGCAGGACTGTGGAAAGAGCTTCTTTCTTCCCAGAATACTCCTGTTCTCATCACTCTTCCTCTACTTCCTGTCTGGTTGACCCTGCCTCTACTTCCTGCCTGGCCAACCAGCGTTTATTTATAACATGATTGACAGAATACACACAATTCTCCCGCACCAACAATGGAAACTGATTATCTTTCTGGACCTCTTTTACTACCTATTTCTAGTCCTTTTTGATCTCATGAGCAAATTTCAAATTGCTAAGCTTAACTCCCTTCTAGGCTCATGAGAGGCTAGCCTGAAGTTAATGACCCAGTCAGACATGGATGATCAGGAACTACCTTTAATCTTCTTAACTGTAGAAGCTGGCACCTACATTCCCACAGCGGATTTGACTTAGCTTGCCTTTCCTGTTTAGTGCTGCTGATTGAAGAGCAGCTTCTCTCAGGGAGCTTTGTCCTTTTTCTTTTCTTCTCTCTTTTCAGCTTTCTTAGGCCTGAATCGAATTATGGACCTACATGGATATCCCAAAATGTTGTTTTTCACTCTTTACTCTTTTTTGGGGGGGTCTGCCAGCTTTCTCCCAAACCATGACAGGGAGGCTTGTGCTTTCTTATAAATGCACAGCCTTAGCTTGGCGGCCTTCCTTAACATAAATTATCCCATCCACCTTTTGCATCTGGGCTTTTTCCTGTTTTTCTATAATCTTAATTTCACCCTTCACCCATATCTCTGTGCACAACCCCAATACAAGTAACAGTTCACCATGTTTGACATTGGTTGTATCTGTACTTTGGTCTGTCTTGGGTTCCATATGTGGAGTAGATAGATGTGTGTTTCATCTTTCCAGAAAAAGGTTTGCCATGCAACAGTATTTGCTTTCATCCATCCTTTAGTGCCCTTTGCTCCCCTGGACAATTTCACTTTCACACTCACATCATATTTACTGATATCTGTGTGAAATATAAGCACTTTCACAATAGCTAATCTATGGAAACCACCTAGGTGTCCATCAACAGAGGGAGAAATAAAGATTGTGGTTTTCCTACACACAACAGATTTGTTTAAAGCCCTGAGGATGAATGAAGTTATATTATTTGCAGCAAACTGGATACAACTGGAAAACAGTGTTTTAAGAGAATTAAGTTAGTCTTAATAAGACAAATGGCAGTTGTATTTCAATTTAAAGACTGAAACATTACTTTTAATGAGATTTCACTCCTGAATAAAAATGTTAATTATCCTATCAGGCTTAAGAATGAAGCTTTAGGGTAGCACTGGTATAGTTTGTATGGAAAACAGAAGTGGGGAAGATATTCCTGTGCTTCCAAAACAGAACAAAGTTTGGGGCATCCTCCTTGTGTCTAAGAGGGTAAAGTTACTAGAAAATGTGACTGTCCTCCATATGCAGAAAATTTGATTGAAAGTGACCAGGGTTATTTATATTTAAAATAAATGACACTCACAGATAGAAATGTATATGTAAATAAGATACTTATTTTTACTTTTTTCTTCTTTACTTTTTTCATCCTTCTTCCTCCCCTCCTCCCACTTCTCTCCCACTACCCCACAAACCCTCCCTCTACCCCCTCCAGTTCTAAGAGAGGGCAAGGCACCCTGCCCTGTGGGAAGTCCAAGGCCCTCCCCTCTACATCCAGGCTTAGGAAAATGTGCATCCAAATAGAGTAGGATCCCAAAAAGCCAGTACATGCTGTAGAGACAAATCCCAGTGCGATTATCATTGGCCCCTCAGTCTGCCCCAATTGTCAACCACATTCAGAGGGTCCAGTTTNCTAAGAGAGGGCAAGGCACCCTGCCCTGTGGGAAGTCCAAGGCCCTCCCCTCTACATCCAGGCTTAGGAAAATGTGCATCCAAATAGAGTAGGATCCCAAAAAGCCAGTACATGCTGTAGAGACAAATCCCAGTGCGATTATCATTGGCCCCTCAGTCTGCCCCAATTGTCAACCACATTCAGAGGGTCCAGTTTGATCCCATGCTCATTCATTCCCAGGTCAGCAGGAGTTGGTGAGCTCCCATTAGCTCAGGCACACTGTCTCAGTGGGTGAACCCCTTGTGGTCCTGAGTTGCTCATATTCTCCCTCCCTGCGCTCTTCAGCTGGATCTTGGGAGCTCAGGCCAGTGCTCTGATGTGGGTTTCTGTCTCTGTCTCCATCCATCGCCAGATGAAGGCTCTATGGTGATATTCAAGATAGTCATCAGTCTGACTATGGGGCAAGACCAGTTCAGGCACCCTCTCCTCCTCTGCCCAGGGTCCTAGCTGGGGTCATCCCCATGAACATCTGGAAACCCCTCCAGAACCAAGCCTCTTGCTAACCCCAAAATGACTCCCTCAATTAAGACATTTTTCTTCCCTGCTCCCATATCCCTACTTCCTCCATCTCAACCATACCACTCCCCCAAGCTCTCCACAACCCTCCTCCCTTCTCTCTTCCCCTATTATTAATTTTTGAATAGTATAAACAATTATGCAATTTTCAAGAAAACCTGTCTTTGTTGTTTCTTTTCACAGGCTATCCTTTGGTTTCCCTAAAGTATTCACCACATTATTCTTCTTTCTGTTTCTATATCCCATGTGCATCATATGAAGACAGATAAAGTACAGAGATTAACTGACCTTGGAATGCCCAACCCCAATAATATGTCTCTAAAATAACCCTAAAATAAAATAAAATAAAAAACATTTTGGAAGAGGAAGCAGAAAGATCATAAAAGGCAGTTGATCTGGAAATATGCTTAAAGATTTTGTCTTCTGGATATAATGGGAAAATTGTACCCATAAAGTTTCAAAAATATGGCTTTCTACAGAAGACTTAACAATTCTAACATAAGTTGACAAACCATTGTGAATATGGGAACTCTCACAGCATACATCAGTTCATTAATGGCCAAGTACAAATAATCAATGACTATACCGAGAGGAGAAGATAGCCTTTCTCAGAGATGAGACCTCAAATTGGTTATTCAATGCCAATCATTCAGCCTTGCAACTGCACACACACACACACACACACACACACACACACATACATGAGCAGTGACTTAGGAAATTATGTGGGCATAAAAGAGATATTATGAATTTGAAAAAGAAGGCATGTAGGTGGAGGTGGAGGACAGAAAGAGGGGGAGAAATGATGTACCATTTTAATGAAAAGAAAGACATTAAAATAAAAAATACAAAGAAAATCTCTGACAGGTATGCCCACAGACAAGCTTATCTAAATAATTCTTCACTGAGATTACCTCATAGTTGAGTCTACATTGTATGAAGATAAGTTATTATACCAGAACTCTTCATTTGAGAATATTTGGGTGGACATATCAGAGAAACCATGGTATCATAGATGTGCAGGTTGGCAGTGAGTGAAATTGCATGTTGTAGTTCAACTTTTCAATTTCATTAACTCAGAGATATTCCTAGGTCTCCCTGATTCTCTGCACTTTAGGTCTTTAATCTTATTCTTTCTCCCATATGTCCATAGAACCACATTCCCATCCTCTCTTTCCTGCCCTATCTAAAGTTTATGGTAAGATGTATTTTTTTTTGCCTTACAATACAATAACTGGGAATGCAGGACAGCAAGAACACAAGGCAACTGCTCACATACACCTCATCAAGAAATAGAGAGCTCTAAATACTGGTGTTCAGTTTGATTTCTTTTTCTATTTGCGGAGACAGAAGTCCAAGGAATGTTGTTCCCTACATTCAAAGTGAGTCTTCACTCCTCAGCTAACCTCCTTTAGAAAATTCCTTATAAGTTTTCCCGGGGATGTGTTTCCATTGTTGATGTAGGAGAGTCATCTGTCTACGTGTTACTTTCATTGGTTAATAAAGAAACTGCCTTGGCCCTTTTGATAGGC